>CM077226.1:37154605-37257105 GCA_039654775.1 Spinibarbus caldwelli | reverse complement strand
GCATCAAGTTCAAGAATCCACTCTCAGGTCTGTTACCAAGCAACCAACACTGAGCTGCTGTTACCAAGCAACCAGCACTGAGCTGCTGATGAGGTAAACAAAAGCTACGTCACTTTGAAAATCCTTCCTTTTGCAAAAAACGTAAGGCATTAGTCACTTGCACTTCAACCGGTAATGCTCCGTGACGCTGCTGTTGCTCTCTGTAATGCTGGGTGCAGGTCCTGTTGCTCGGAAGTCTGTAATTACTTATAAGTGTTTTGTCATCAAAATGTAAAACATCTTCAGGCTCCTCCAAGAGTCTTTCTACCATTAAACATCTCCGTTCTTCATTTTCAATTATTAGTAAATGTAATACGATTGTTGGACAGTGCAACTGTAAGTGGTTTTTCCGTTAGCTTTCAAATAATTGTGAAGTTAGGACAGCTGTGGGGTTGCCCTAAAGTTAAGACAGTTTTTAGGATTTTTTTGTCAGGTTAGGAGGTTTCTGTAATACCCCTTTCCTATCTGTAGTTAAGATAAGATAACACACTTAGGAAATGCTGTTCTGTAATAGCTTTTGTCCTAAATGTGGTCCTAACTCAAATTACCATGCTTACCAAACAGATAAGATGAGATTTTAAAGTAAGGATCTTCTGTAATACGCCCCCTGGAGCACAAAAGCAGTCATAAGTAGCACAGGTATATTTGTAGCAATAGCCAACAATACATTGTATGGGTCAAAATGATCCATTTTTCTTTCATTCCAAAAATCATTAGGATATTAAGTAAAGATCATGTTCCATGAAGATATTTTGTAAATGTCCAACTGTAAATATATCAAAACTTAATTTTTGATTAGTAATATGCATTGCTAAGAACTTCATTTGGACAACTTTATTTTTTGCGCCCTCAGATTCCAGATTTTCAAATAGTTGTATCTCAGCCAAATATTGTCCGATCCTAACAAACCATACATCAATGGAAAGATTATTTATTCAGCTCTCAGGTCAAAATAAATTGACCCTCGTGACTGGTTTTGTGGTCCAGGGTCACATATAAACAAATTTGTATCTATTTTCTGTATTGGCTGCTGCTGTCTGACCTCGGTTTCGTAAGGCTTGTCTCCACAGGATCTTGCCGATGACGGCGGTCCAGGCGTTCTTCACCTCTCCAGAAGCGGAATGCAGGATGAAGGTGTCCTGTGACTTCCTCCGGCGAAACCAGATCTCGAAGCGCAGGCCGCTGTCTCCCACGTTCTCCGTCATCCCGATCTCAGCCGTCTGAGAGGAGAGCAAACACTCCTTCATTCCCAAAACTCACAGCAGAAACTCTGCGTCTGACACCAGACTCGTATTCTGTACCTTGAAGGACTGTTTGTAGATGTAGATGTCGTATCCTCCTTCAATCTTCTTGGTCTTGCTGAAGAGGATGAGATCCTCGAAAAGGAAAACGTGGCGCAGGTATTTTTTGCGTCCGCACCAAACGATGAACTCGTCCTGACAGCGAAGCTGACCCTGCTCCTTCAGATTGACCTGAGAAAAACACAAGAAAAGTCTCCATCAAATCATGTCAACACATAATCAAACTGCTAATATAAGCTAATTCAAATTCTCTGTGTACTTTTTGTGAAATACATTAAAAATTATTGTAATACAGTAGGAATCTTCAATAAAATAATAGGAACAGTGAAAGAGATTTAATGAAATTAATAATTTATTTTAATTATTAAATAACTATTTATTTTAGTCACTTAGTCACTCAAATATTTATTTAGATACATAAAATAATTATTTAAATAAAATGTATTCATATAAATAAATAGTTATATTTAATTATTTTGTTCTATTTATTAAATTGTTATTTATTTAATTTAAATCAAATAAATAAATAAATAAATACAATTATTTATTTGAATAACATTCAAAAAATAAACATATTTCAAAATAATATTTTTAAATAAAATTATTTATATTATTTAATTATTAAATAATGAGTTATTTTATTTACATTAAATATGATTTGATCAAATAAATAAACAAACAATTATCTATAATTATTTATTTTATTTACATTGAATTTATTTGAATAAAATGTATTATTTAAGTATTAAATAATTATTTATTTTATTTACTTTAAAAAAATGTTTATTTTAGGGCTGTCAATCGATTAAAATATTTAATCGCGATTAATCGCATGATTGTCATGAGTTAACTCGCGATTAATAGCAATTTAAGTGCACATTTTTATCTGTTCTAAATGTACCTTAAATTAATACTTTTCATGTTTTAAATACTCTAATCAACATGGGCAATGACAATTATGGATGCTTTATGCAATATATGTTTATTATTAGTGAAACCATAGTTAACAGAGCCTGAAGACTAGACGTGTTTCAAAGATCATAGATGTGTTTCAAAGAACTTGCTCATGTCTATTAGACACATGAAAAAAGAAATACCAGATTCCCATTACTTCTCATTCTTTGCACTGAGCAATTTACTTACACAAACCTGTTTACATTTCCGCATGACAGGGCATCTCACTTCTTCTGAACATGCAAAATGTACATTTATTATTTATTATTACATTTGTTTGCCTCTCTGTGCCCACATACTGTATTTTGATGCAGCTAAATTCTCAATAAAACTGTTTTCATTTATATATTTTACTGTTTCTGTTGTCAGACAACGGAATGAATATGAAATAGTGACTGAAACGCGACCCATAGGACTAAATAACCAGCTCTCCCTTCCAAGATGTTAATCTGCACAAAAATCCTGATTTATAATCCAGCCATTATCTGATAAAATCAAATAGGCTATACATAAGATAAAGACAATAGCTATGCTGTGATTTCGGCTATACTTGCATGTTAAATTAGAGAAGCAACATAATATCTGTTTTAACTGAAAGCGCTGTTCCTCTCATCTGCGCGCTGAACAGAGCAGACGCAGAGAGAGAGAGAGAGAGAGAGAGAGAGAGAGAGAGAGAGACGGAGAGACAGAGAGACAGAGAGAGAGAGAGGTGTGTGCGCAGCGGGAAAGAGAGACCTCGCGCTCGCGCGGCAGTACCGGCGAGTCTCAGAAACTAAATAAGGTTTGGGCAAACACTATAAAGATTGGTCGCTAGGCGCTTTTTGAAAAAAATAAAAATAAAAAAAAATAAAGTTGCTAAAGTGGTCTGAAAAGTCGCTAAGTTGGCAACTAATCGACCAAGATGGTGGGCTAATCGACCAAGATGGCGGCGCGGTCAGACGCTGCGGCCTCTCCAGGTCCCAAAGACGGTGCTTTTATGTCTTTTAATGTCGTCTGTTCGTCTCCAAATAGTGTCGATTTACCGCTAATTCATCGGGAGATCACTCCGAGATACATATACGATCGCCAAAGTCTTTTGGATATCGACAAGACATACAAACCCAAACTCTCGCCGGCGGCTACTGAGAAGCTACGAGGCCTTTGTTTACTGCTGGAGCCGGACCTCGAGACCGCGGCCTCGCCTTCTGACGCTACCCGCACAAGGCGGCGTCGCAAGCGGTGTGAGAGAGGACGGAAGCGCGGTAAGCGCGGAGGTATACGAGCTAGGCTGAGGGCTAACCCCACAAGACCGGCTCTTCCAACACTCATGCTCTCAAACGTTCGCTCTCTGGAAAACAAACTGGACTTAATTCAACTCAGTCGATCTACACAGCATGAGGAAAGGGATTGTTGTGTGTTTGTTTTCACTGAAACATGGCTAAACGACAACATCCCGGACTCCGCCATTCAGCTGCACGGACTAACTTGCTACCGAGCGGACAGAAATTCATCACTGTCTGGTAAGACTCGCGGGGGTGGCTTGTGTGTGTATATCAACAAAGAATGGTGTAACAATGCTGCGGTATTATCTAAACACTGTTCATCACTGGTGGAGTTTATGGTTGTGAAGTGTCGACCGTTCTATCTGCCGCGGGAGTTCACGGCCATTGTTATTGTCGCGGTTTACATTCCTCCGTGTGCAAACGCTAAGGACGCGCTTCGCGAGCTGTACAGCGCCATCAGCGAACAACAAACAAATAACCCTGACGGCTTTTTCATCATAGCCGGTGACTTCAACCACGCAAACTTAAAGACAGTTTTGCCAAAGTTCTACCAACATGTGAACTTTGCAACAAGGGGAAACAACACACTGGACTTTGTTTACACAACAATTAAGAACGCATACAAAGCCGAACCCCGCCCCCACCTCGGGTACTCGGACCACATCTCTGTTATGCTAATCCCAGCATATAGCCCACTTCTCAAACTCACCAAACCGGTTCAAAAGCAGATCACAGTATGGCCAGACAATGCCACCTCAGCACTGCAGGACTGCTTCCAGGACACAGACTGGAACATGTTTAAAGAGGCGGCCACCTACAACAACCACACAGACCTGCAGGAGTACACCGAAACTGTGACTGCTTACATCAAAAAGTGCATAGATGATGTGACAGTCACCAAAACCATCACCACACGTGCCAACCAGAAGCCATGGATGACAGCAGAGGTTCGTGGGCTGCTAAAGACCAGAGATGAAGCATTCAGATCAGGAGATAAAGCAGCCCTCAAAACAGCAAGAACGAATCTGTCTCATGGCATCAAGAAGGCAAAACATCAGTATGCTAAAAAAATCAACAATCACTTCACAGACAGCAGAGACACTCGGACCCTATGGCAAGCCATTCAGACCATCACTGACTACAAGCCCCTGCCACAGGCCAGTGATGATGACACATCTTTACCAGAGGCACTCAACCACTTCTACTCACGATTTGAGATACAGAACGACACACCTGCACAGAAACTACTCACATCTCCAAATGACCAGGTACTCTGTCTCTCTCCAGTCGACGTAAGGAAGACCCTATCCAGGATTAATCCACGAAAGGCTGCGGGCCCTGACAACATACCTGGACGTGTACTGAAAGACTGTGCTGCACAGCTGACGGATGTCCTAACAGACATCTTCAACATCTCGCTGAGCCAGGCAGTCGTCCCCACGTGTCTCAAATCCACCTCCATAATTCCAGTACCAAAGAAGTCACCTGTGTCCTGTCTGAATGACTATCGTCCCATAGCACTGACCCCAATCATGATGAAGTGCTTTGAGAGGTTAGTCATGCAGCACATCAAGTCCAGTCTCCCAAACACGCTGGACCCACTCCAGTTTGCATACCGTCCAAACCGTTCCACGGACGATGCAATATCCACCACTCTCCACCTAGCTCTTACCCATCTGGAACAGAAAGACTCTTATGTAAGAATGCTGTTCATTGACTTCAGCTCAGCATTCAACACAATAATCCCACAACAGCTCATCCACAAACTAAACCTGCTGGGCCTTAACACCTCCCTCTGTAATTGGATCCTGGACTTTTTAACTGCAAGACCTCAGTCAGTCCGTGTCGGCCGCAACACCTCCAGCACTACCACACTGAGCACAGGTGCCCCACAAGGCTGTGTGCTCAGCCCGCTGCTCTTCACGCTGCTGACCCACGACTGCACTGCCAAGTCCAGCTCCAACCACATCATCAAGTTTGCTGATGACACAACTGTGGTAGGCCTCATCAGCAACAACGATGAAACGCACTACAGAGAGGAAGTGGCACAGCTGGCTGAATGGTGTGGTGCTAACAACCTGTCCCTCAATGTGGGTAAGACGAAAGAGGTTGTGATGGACTTCAGGAGAAACTCTGTTGACCACCCCCCGGTGACCATCGACGGCTCAACCGTGGAGAGAGTCGGCAGCACTAAATTCCTGGGAGTGCACATCACAGAGGATCTCACCTGGACCACCAACGTCACGTCACTCAACAAGAAGGGACAACAGCGCCTCCACTTTCTCCGCCGGCTGAAAAGGGCAAGTCTCCCTCCACCCATCCTCACCACTTTTTACAGGGGCACCATTGAGAGTGTGCTGACTACCTGCATCACTGTCTGGTATGGGAACTGCAGTGCTGCTGACCGCAAGACCCTACAACGGACAGTGAACACTGCCGCAAAGATCATCGGTGCCCCTCTCCCCTCCATCCTGGACATTTTCCTTTCACGATGCTCCAACAAGGCCACCAGCATCGTGTAGGATCCCACCCACCCCTCTCACAACCTCTTCCAGCTCCTGCCATCAGGTAGAAGGTACCGGAGCATCAGAGCTCGCTCTGTCAGATTGCTCAACAGCTTTTTTCCCCAGGCTGTGAGAGCTCTTAACTCCAATCCCCCTGTCCCCCTCTGAAACCATGAACACCTCAGCCCTCCCACCCCCCAACTCATTAAAAACTGTTGACAGTTTTACTAAGTGCAATTCTGAATGTGCTACACACAGGTGAGTGGGCTATACAAACCACCTGTAGTAACGCACTCATCCCACTATATGCACACTAGACACTTTCTACAAACACTCCCTGCCACAAAGACTCTTAAGAAAATATATGTCTACTTGAACATTGCACTACAAAATAATACGTTTACTTGAGCATTGCACTACAAAATCTTTTTGCACTATGCACTGTCTCCCACAAAATCTCTCTTCTGCACAATAATGTACAAAATATATATTTTTTCTGCACAATTTCATGTACATATATCTCTTTCGCACAATTTCATGTACAGTATTTATGTAAAGTTTTTTTGTACAGTCTCAGTTTGTGTATGTGTGGTCAACTAGGCATAGCAGTTATAGTATTTTTAGTATATGTATAGTCAGATAGTTAACTGTTGTATAGCTCCATTGTTTTTTCCTATACTTGCATTGTTGTATGTTTATCTTATGTTTAACTAGTATGTAGCACCGTGGTCCTGCGAGACACGACATTTCGTTCCACTATATGTCCACACATGTAGCAGAATGACAATAAAGCTCGACTTGACTCGACTTGACTTGACTTGAACACTGTCAGCATCTCCATCCATTTCCATTTCTCCAACTATAGTAGTATGGGCTAGGCCACGGGTCAAACAGAAAATGCCGCTGCGTTAATCGTGCGTTAATAAAATTAGTGCCGTTAAAATGAATTTGCGTTAACGCGTTATTAACGCGTTAACTTTGACAGCACTATTTGAATAAACTGTAATTTATTTTATTTACTTTAAATGTTTTTTCCTTCAAATAAATAAATAAAATTGTTTGTTTGAATAAAATGTATTCAAATACATGAATATTTATATTAATAATTATGATTATGACTGTCTAGCTGGTTAGCCACAACTTTCTTTTGTGCACTCTAAAAAATGCTGGGTTGTTGCAACCCAACTTTGGGTCAAATATGGACTAACCCAACTTTTGGGTTAAAAATTTGATGTAAAAATTTAACCCAACAGCTGGGTTAGTCCATATTTGACCCAAAGTTGGGTTGAAACAACCCAGAGTTTTTTAGAGTGTGATGACTGAAACTCAATCAGATAAAGTTAGGGGTCATATCTTTATAGTGGTATTACTCATATTATAAAAACCTAAAATTTTACTGGTTTAAACCAGAAACCATGTGATGTCCATTCCAATGGACGCAGGGTCTGAAGGGTCAAATAATAATAATTTATTTTATCTAAATCAAGCTTACATCGCAGCCGCGGATGGCGTCCATGGCCAGCAGGTCGTTCCCGTGGCGCAGCTGGAACTTGACCATCTCCTCCGCTGTTCTGAGGTCAGCGAGCTCCTGCTCCTGAGACTGACCGCACTCCTTGATCAGATCCTTCAGCAGGAGAGCGTATTTACTCATCCTCTGGATGGGCTTCAGCAGGTACGAGGCCAGGTCCATCTTATCGCCCAGCTCCACCTGCTTGTTCTGCAGAGCACAGGAACTGCTCAGAAACGTGCGTCAGCTCGAGTGAAGAACATCACGGAGAAGAAACATCAGCGCTTACCTTGAAAAAACTGTTTCCGTGGCTCGTGAGCAGAGCGTCTGAGCGCGGCTTGTTTTTGCTGTACAGGGCGTACATCCCAAACTGCTCCTCCTATCCGTGGAAAACACACATTTATATCTTACACTATCTCGTAAGATTTTAACAGCATTTATCGAGAGCAACCATGACCACTTCTGCTATTGCACACTGAACACATTATCATTTTAAAGTTTGAGGTTTTATCCAAATAAATAAATAATTATATTTTAAAATATTTTATTTTTTATTAAATAGCTACAATAAATGTTTTTATTATAAATAAATTAAAAATTATTAAAGTAATATACTTGAATTAAATGCATACAAATAAATATTATTTTTGAATAATAATTATTTAATCATTATTTATTTTATTTTATTAATAATTCATTATTTTATTTACACCAAATGTTCTTTATTCACATAAATAATTAATTTTATTTTAAAGATTTAATTTAATTATTCAATAATTACTTATTTACATTAATTAGTATTTATCCAAATAAATAAAAAAATATTTATTTGAATTAAATGTATTCAAAAGTAAATGAATAAATCTACTGTATAAACAGTATAATAATATAATAATATTTAAATAATTATTTATTTCATTTAATTATTAAATAATTATTTATTTTAATTATTCATTCATTTTATTTACACTAAATTCTAATAATTATGATGAGCGTTTGATTTTAATTAATTATTTTAATAAATAATACTTTTATTTTAAAATATTTTATTTCATTTAATTATTCAATAATGACTTTTTATTTACATTAAATGGTATTTATTCATTTTTTTATTAAATGTATTCACACAAATGAATAAATCTACTTTATAAATAGCATAATAATAGTAAATAGTATAATATAATAACATTTAAATGATTATTTATTTTCTTTAATTATTAAATAAGACATTTACAGTATTATTTTATAAAATATTTCCATCTTAAATAATTGCTTTTTGTTCTTTCATCAAACTTTCTATTCATCAAAGAATCCACCATTTCCACAAAAATATGAACTGTTTTCATCATTGGCCTAATGGATAGAGAGTTGGGCTTGTAACCCGAAGGTCGTGGGTTCGAGTCTCGGGTCCGGCAGGGAATACCACGACTGAGGTGAGACCCTTGAGCAAGGCACCAAACCCCCAACTGTGCCGCAGCATTGGCTGCCCACTGCTCCAGGTGTATGTTCACTACTGTGTGTATGCACTTGGATGGGTTAAATGCAGAGCACAAATTCCAAGTATGGGTCACCATACTTGGCCACACACCACTTCCCTTTCCCCTTTCCTTTTCCTAATAATCAGAAATGTTTCTTAAGCAGCAAATCAGCATATTATAATGATTTCTGAAGGATCATGTGACACTGAAGACTGGAGTAATGATGCTGAAAATGCTGACTCACGTGTTTGAGGAAGCATCTGCTGATGGACAGCGGAGAATGAGCGCAGCTCTCCAGATCCGTCAGGAAATGCTGGCTGTGAAAGTCCCACAGTTTCTCCAGATTCCCGAAAATGATGCTGCGCTTCCCTCGGAGGTCCTGAGGAAGGTCCAGTCGCTCCATCTCGGGGAAGTAGTGCTGGATGATGTAGCTGAGCGATCTGACATACTCTCTCTCTGTCGAGATCATCTCATCCATGATGTGCTGGATTTTACTGAAACGCAGTGTGAAAAAAGCAGTTCAGTCATGCACTCTTAAAAATAAAGGTGCTTAAAGGTGCTTCACAGCGATGCCATAGAAGAACCATTTTTGGTTCCACAAAGAACCATTGAGTCAAAGGTTCTTTAAAGAACCATCTCTTTCTTACCTTTTTATAATCTAAGATGTTCAGATGTTAAAGATTCTTTATGGAACCATTTAGACAAAAAGGTTCTTCTATGGCATCGTGAAGCACCTTTATTTTTAAGAGTGTGCGTCTCTCACCGAGTTTGCTAATGAGACTTTTTTTTTTTAAATCGGCTTTAAAATGTGGATTTATAGTCAATTTAAAATACAAATAAAATAATGATTACTTATATTTGTTTATTTTTATGATTTATTATAATTACCAGGGGTGTAACGGTACACAAATATGACGGTTCGGTATGCACCTTGGTTTTAATATCACGGTTCGGTATGGTTTCAGGACAGCAGGAGGAAAAAAAATTGCTCTTTTGTTAAATAAATTAAATTACAATTAAAGTTTTCTTAGGGATAAAAATAAAAATCTACCTCAGCTTCTGCTGTAAACTATAGGGAGACCTTTTCCATTATTATAAGGTTACAATTAACAACAGAGCCCAAAATTCAATTACTATTTATTTTTAACTATAATAATCAACACTCAAATTGTATGCAAACATGTAAATTGCACATAATGCAGTTTTTAAATTAACTTCTAATTAAACAATTTCTATTTGTTGTTGAAATATAATCATTTACACAGTGGCTGTTATAACTTGTTTCACAAAAGATTTATATAAACATACATTCATTAAGACATTATTAACGGGTAAATATATATATATATATATATATATATATATATATATAAGTAAAATATAATGAAGTATATAGTCTAATATTTCTCAAAATGCTCTTCTCAAGGCAAGCAAATAACGAGCTGTGGACACTGATCACTTGCCAGTCAAATGCAAACTCAGAATATTATACAAAACTGCAATAATTAAATATGTTAAATAAGACAAATATCATTTTTGTATTTAATCCCATTTTATTAACCAAAGTCTTACTGATCTTCGATGATCCAATTCAACCATACTAAGCAAAGATGACACATTTGTTTCATTCATGTTTCATTAGTTTGAGCTGTGTCCTCTACTGTACAGACATGAATTTACATTTCCTTCAGCCTGAGGTGTATTCATTTCACTTTTGTTGTGAAAGGGCTTTTACATTTGTAAAAGAAGAACTTTTTTTTTAAAGTAACTCAAAAGTAACTAGTGGTCAACCGATATATCGCGAAGGCCGATATATCGGCCAGATATTTGTCATTTTGCAAATATCGGCATTAGACAATAAGTTTTTCTGTTTGGCCGATGTGTTTGAGGCAGGACTTTTATTTTAACGGCCCTGAGAATAGCAGCAGCACTCACACATTTTCCCTCTTGTTCGCTGTCGTCGTTAAGAGTTCTGTCTAATACGGATAGAAGTCTGTTTAATAACCAGATAGAACTGTTAAACAAAGGAATTAAAATGTATACAAAAAGTATTATAACGATTGCTTTGATATTATTAGTAATAGAAAGGCAAACATTATAATACTTTCTCGTTTGCCGTCAGCATTTAGCAAATACGCATTTATATCATTTAAACAAATCTTTGAATGACTAATGAACCTTTAATTTCACAAACCTTGCAGACTTAGTAGAATCCAGTAGTGAGATCTTTTAAAGTGTGCATTTGTAACCTGCATGATCGCGTGTTCTCTGCGTGACGGTCGGTCCGTGTAAATTGAATGTGGACAGGAGGAGAATTCAACTTCACTGGAGACACGTGATCGTGATTTAAAACTATGCTGCGCTTTTTGCATTTGCCCACTGTAATATTCATATCATTTTCACTGTGTGCTGTATGCAAAATGAGTGTTACATTGGCTTTATTTGAGACAATATGATTCCCAACGCACACAAACTTCCCAGAACACTGAGTGCCCTGTTGGTTACCGTGTTTACTTCCTTTTTAATTATATTTTAATTAAATATTATTTATTTGTGAAAAATACTTGGTCATCTCAAGTATGTTTATTTTACACATTTTACAAATTTATTTTTTTGATCCATTTTCAAATGATTTCAAATTTCTTACATATTAATTAAAATAAATAAAATTATATCGGCTTTATATCGGCCACCGGCCACCCTGCTTTCCAAAATATCGGCACTGGCTGTCAAAAAAAAAAATGATATCAGTCGACCACTAAATGCAACGCATTACTTTCCATACAAAGTAACTAAGTAATGTAATTAGTTACTTTTTTAGGGAGTAACGCAATATTGTAATCATGCATTACTTTTAAAAGTAACTGTCCCCAACACTGAAGACCCGTACCGAAACGTTTCTGTACAAATACGTGTACCGTTACACCACTAATAATTAGTAATATTTGGGTCTGAAAGCACGATGTTCTGCGTATCACTCACCCGCTGTGTCTCTTGGCATCTGTGTGGCTGTGTCTGCACTGAGGAGACGGGGACGACATGCTGCGGCTGCGACTCAGCGCAGGGCTCTGGGCGTTTTTGGAGACCTCCAGGCCTCGGATGCAGACGCCGCTGTAGCCGTGAGGAGCTCTGTCCCGCGCCGGCAGCTCTGAGCTCAGCGCCTTCTTCATGATCTTCTTGAGCGGCTGCTTGCGGGGGCGCGCCGCCGGTGAATGCAGCGGCTCCGAGTGACACGAGGTGGACGAGTCGATGGTGCAGTCGCTGTCGGTGTCCTCAAACGCAGACGGGGGAAACGAGAACTGGCTTCTGGAAAACGGACCTGCTGAGTGCCGCTTCTCATCTTCATCCTCAAAACACGGCGGTGAAGAAGAGCTCAGAGCGGGAGCCGCAGAGGAGTCCAGTCCGTTCTGAGTCTCCGCAGGATTCGATACGGTCTCTGTCAGAAACACAATCAGAGTTATTACCAAGCATTTCTACACATGCAAGAAATTCGTCTTGGGGAAAGTTACTTTTAGAAGTAATGCATTACAATATTGCGTTACTTCCTAAAAAAGTAACCAATTACGTTACTTTAGTTACTTTTTATGGAAAGTAATGCGTTACATTACTTTTGAGTTACTGTTTTAATCTGAGCAGGGCTTGCTTGTTTGTTTGTTTTTAATATTAAAAAGTTATTTTACAAATGTAAAAGCCCTTTCACAACAAAAGTGAAATGAATACGCCTCAGGCTGAAGGAAATGTGAATTCCTGTCTGTACAGTAGAGGGCGCAGCTCAAACAAATCGCATGAAGAATATGACGCAGAGTTCAATACTATTCAGCAATAACAAAAATTAAACACAGATGTGTCATTTTTGCTCAGTATGGTTGAATTGGATCATGGAAGTTCAGTAGCAAAGACTTTGGGTAATGAAATGGGATTAAATACATAAATGATGTTTCTCTTATTTAAGATATTTAATTATTGCATGTTTGTATAATATTCTGAGTTAGCATTTGACTGTTTTTATTAATTTTGAGGAATACGGAATCTGTTTTTGTGCAGGTGAGATGAGTAAATACATTCATATTTAGTCTAGAACTAGAGTAACATCATATTCACTCAGCGAACACAACGCCTCTGCACTTATTCCCCTTTTCAAAGTGACTTGTATTACTTATTTGAAAAAGAAACTCAGATATTTCCTTCTAAATTCAAAAGAAATGTGTTACTTTACTAGTTACTTTAAAAAAGTAACCTGATTATGTAACTCTCATTACTTGTAATGCGTTAGAAATACAGACATAGAGGAAAAGGCAAGAAATACTACTACTTGTCCGCTTGATCCTATTCCATCTCATCTCCTTCAAGCCATTTCTCCTGCAGTTGTACCTGCACTCACTCACATCGTTAACACATCCCTTCACACTGGAGTTTTTCCCTCAGCATTTAAACAGGCTAGTATAACCCCACTACTTAAGAAACCCACTATTAATCCAACTTTTTTAGGGAACTACAGACCGGTTTCCCTTCTACCTTTCATTGCAAAAACACTTGAACGAGTTGTGTTCAACCAAATCTCTGCCTATCTCACACAGAACAATCTGGCTTCAGAAGTGGACATTCGACCGAAACTGCCTTGCACTCAGTTGTTGAATCCCTAAGACTTGCAAGAGCGGCTTCCAAGTCTTTATTACTTATCTTGCTGGATCTGTCCGCTGCTTTTGATACGGTCAACCACCAGATCCTCCTGTGAACCCTATTGAGAAAGGGCATCTCAGGAACCGCACTCCAGTGGTTTGAGTCTTACCTCTCAGATAGGTCCTTCAAGGTATCTTGGAGAGGTGAGGTATCCAAGTCGCAACATCTAGCTACTGGGGTGCCTCAAGGCTCAGTTCTTGGACCACTTCTCTTCTCTGTCTACATGGCATCACTAGGTTCTGTCATTCAGAAACATGGCTTTTCATATCACTGCTATGCTGATGACACTCAGCTCTACCTCTCATTCCATCCTGATGATCCGATGATAGCTGCTCGTATCTCAGCTTGTCTAACAGACATTTCTTGCTGGATGAAGGACCATCACCTTCAACTCAACCTAGCTAAGACAGAACTGCTTGTGGCTCCAGAAAACCCATCACTTCATCACAATTTCAACATCCAGTTAGGCTCATCAACCATAACTCCTTCAAAAATTACTATACTGTAAAATAAAAACTAAGTATTTAATAATGATAATGATAATAATCAATGATGAATGAAAAAAAATTCATATTTATTTAATAATAATCAATGAAGATATATTAATAATATACCCCTGTAATAATAGTACTATACTGTAAAATAAAAATAATATTACTACGATATAACACTATTATACTGTAAAATAAAAATGTAATATTTAATAGTAATAATAATAATTTTCATTGCATTTTTTCTTTTCTTATTTATTTTTAGAATTATTATTGTTTTTGTTTTGATTATTGTACTTTAATATGGTTTAATTCCTTGTAGTGTTATTGTGTTTTTGTATGTTAATAAATGAAAAAAAGAAAACAAAGAGAACAATAGATGGAATGAATTTAGTATTAGGTATCTTAAAATAATAATAATAATAAATTAAGAAACGTATGACTAATATACAATAATACTTTTCTGTAAAATAAAAATATTGAGATTTAATAATAATAATAATAATTATCATCATCATCATCATCAATGAATATAATAATTAGTGCTGTCAAATGATTAATCAAAATTAATCGCATCCAAAATAAAAGTTTTTCTTTACATAATATATCTGTGTGTACTGTGTATATTTATTTTGTATATATAAATACACACACATACAGCATATATTTTGAAAATATTTACATGTATATATTTATATTCATATCATTTATATTATATATAAATATATTTAATATATAAACGTAACATATTTTTCTTAAATATATACATGCATGTGTTTGTATGTAAACAAAACTTTTATTTTGGATGCGATTAATCGCGATTAATCGTTTGACAGCACTAATAAAAATATTATTCTATGAAATAAAAATAGAGTATTTAATGATAATAATAATAATAATAATAATAATAATAATAATAATAATAATACAGAAATAATTACTAATATATATTAATACTATACTGTAAACTAAAAAATGGGATATTTAATATTAATAGCAATAACAACAACAATTATCTTCATTGTTTTTTTCTTTTTTTACAGAACAACAATAAAAATACAGATAAATATGATCATTTATGTTGCGTGAATAGTTGTATAAGTAATATTTGTGTCTGTCTGTGTGATTTACCGGAAGCGGTCAGCGTCTGCTCCAGCTGTTGTTTGGTTTGTTGGCACTGCTGCCAGATGCTGCTCCAGCGCTGCAGCTCCCTCTCGCTGTTCAGATCCAGCACGGTCTGGTTGAGCGAGCTGAAGTTCTCCAGAGAAAACTTTGTGGCCTCGCTGTGATAGTCCTGCAGAACCTGCAGCACAGCGGGCGTCAGACCGAGCGTATCTCCGTCCAGCCTCAGCTGACAGAAATACTCCTGACAGTGCAGCATCCACAGCTTCGCCTGCGGGACACAGTTCAACACATTATGAGAAGAGGCTTTTTTAATTATTGCATCCGCCGATAAGTTTTTCTGTCTGGCTGATAAGTGTTGTGGGGGACTTTTATTTTGACAGCACTGAGAATTTTTCTGACGCGTTTCAGAGGGATATTTACGGAGACTGAGACGACTGAAAGCACACCCTGTTTATTTTCTTTATTTTACAAAAGCACAAAGTTTTGTTGATATGGTGAGCATACACAAATAAAATTTACTTTTACAGATTCATGTCATGTATTACTTTTATGTGTCCAATCAAAAATGATGGAGCAGTTTAAGTTCTAGTGCTTTCTTTTTCTAGTGCAGTTTAGTCCTTTGCCGACCCCAGGTGGTTAAAATGACCAATTAGGATTTATTTTTACATTTTTTTTTTTTTTTTTAATTTTTAGCAATTGTCTTTTACAATTTACATTTTCTGCTTTTGTCACTTTTATTTTTGTTTATTTTGGTTTGATTTATTTTTATTCCAGTTTTAGTTTATAGTTCTCAAGTATAAATTAGTGTTATTTTAACATCATTGATGTACTATTATAGTTTTTTAAGAATTCAAATTATATTTTATTTGTATATTTTCTGTTATTTTAATTTAAAATTAAATAATTATTGTTTTATTTCAGTTAATATTTATTTTAAATAATTAATGTTTTTAAGCTTTAGTTTTAGTTCATTAAAATAACTAAATTGGTATAAATCATTTTTTAAAATCAAGTTCAAATGATTACTTTTTTTTTTTTTACAAATTTAGAAAAAAGACGAAAAATATAAATTTTCAAATGAATAAATATTTATAAATAAATAATATAATAATTAAATAATAAATAATATAAAAATATTTAATCAATATTATGTCAAATAAATAAAAATTTAATTGAATCAGCTGGTGTGCTTACCTTTCAATTCGATATTACTCCTATATCAGTCAACCACTAATTATGATGACAATAGTTGATATGATAAAATTATGATGACAATAGTTGATATGATATGATGCATATGATAAAGCAATCAAAACACTCGTTACCGATTCGTAGAACTCGTAGAGATTGAGCAGGACGTCCAGCTCATGTTTGCGAGTTTCGCTGCGCTGCAGGACAGAGCTGATGTGTTCTTTGACCTCCAGAAATGCTGGACCTGCTTTAGACTCGCTCAGTAACGCTGCTGCTTTCTTCTGCTGTTCCTACAGGAGCAAAATCAACATCAAGTGATCTAGTTAGTCATTCAGATGACCACTAATCTAAAGTGACTTAAGATGCTTTAATATGATTCGCCTCAATGTTTCCCTACACACTCTATTTTTATTTTTTTTTACTGTGGTTTTATGAAACTTTTCTATATTTTTTATATTAACAAGTTACAGTTACATAACAACGCATAATAAATAAATAAATAAATCAAACAGAAAAAGTAATAATAAAAAAGTTAAAATAAAATAAAATAAAAGAAAGTGGGAAATGTTGAAATTATTATTATTATTTTTTTTTATGTTTTATTTTTAATGATAATAACCCTGGCGTAAAAAAAAAAATACTAATTACTACTACTACTACTAATAATAATAAATGAAGAAATATATTACATATGTAATAATACTATACGGTTTAATAAAAAAATTAGTATTTAATAATAATAATAGTAATCAGTGAAGAAATATATATATATATTACATTTACAATAATACTATACTATAAAATAAAAAAAATTGTGTATTTAATAAAAAACATAATATCAACAATAATACATGAAGATATATTAGTAATATATAACAATGCAATACTGCAAAAATAGAATATTTATTTAATAATAATCAATGAAGATATATAAAATAAAATAAAATATGTATTATGTTTATATATTATACATAATATTATATGTAATATATAAACATTTCACGTTTATCATATTTATTTTGCTGTCATCCAGTGTGTGTTTATATTTTCCATGTAAACTGTAATTATCAACATTTGTGTCTTATGTCACTTTAGTAAAAATGGTTCAGCTTTGCCCAGATCAAACTGGCTGTTGTTGAGACTGAAACCTGTTCTTGAACTTATTTAATTTCACCAAGTGCATCCTGGGACAGTAAAACGCCAGTTCTCTTTTATATCTGTGTGATTTCTCCAAGCACTTACGGTGGACTCCTCCATGAACTGGGCCAGACTCTGTCTCATGTCCTGAATGGAGCTCAGAGAGAGACTGTAGGAGTCCAGAGGAGCCAAATGCTTCTCACTCTCCACATAAAACCACCTCTTAACCTGAGGACAGACACATTATCAGCACGCAGCCTCTCCAATAATCAGTTTTTATTTAGAAAAAAAAAAATCATTCATTTACTCCACAGACAAGCTGATTTTTAATGATAACATACAGTATGAACACATGATAACATATTCTAGCATGCTACCAGAAGTGATTGCATGTAATCTGGATTACGTAATCAGATTCCAAATATTAACTACTTGTAATTAGATTAAATTACATTTTAAAATACTCGTAATCAGACTACAGTTACTTTTTTATGGATTACATGATTACATATTATTTACACAATAGCAATAATTTATTGATAATTTATTGATTCTCCCTAATTCCTCTTTTTCATCTTTAAATAAGACTACCACTTATATACACTCAGAGAGTCTTCTGGTTTTGATCAAAGACCAGTCAGTAGTCAGGTGGCTGTAATTACACAGAAAATTAAGAGGCTACACAGCATTTGACACTGGATTTACAAAAATCATTTCAGTTTTAAGAAGTGTTTTAACACTGCATCAACACTACTGATGAACACATTCATTTCTATTTAAATTATCACTCACTCAGTCAGTTTTATTTTTTTATTTTACCATGTATTACTTTGGAAGGCGTTTGTCTTTCAAACATATTAAAATGCACAAATTCACCAACTTTTTTGTCATCTGATCCTCTTTCACCTATTATATTTTTATATGAAGTACCCCTGAGATTTTAAAATAAAAATTTTAACTCTGCATGCATGTAAACATTTGCTTGTTCATGGTTGTCTGACATTGGTTATGGTCACATGACATGCAGGTAAACAAATCAAATATATCATTTTTTCAGTAAGTGTTTTATTTTGATTCATTTTAAAATGATTTGTTTTAAATTGAACATTTTTATGATTTAATTAATCATTAGCTTTTCATAAAACCCCTGTAGTTCCTTCACAAACCCAGTTTGGGAAACCTGGACATAATGTTTAATGCACTTCATGTTGTTGATAACAACAAATGAAATTTATTTTCTTACTCTTTGTATTTTTATATCAATATGGTACAAGATTATCCTATTTAAATCAATATGAAAAACAAAACAGGTCAAAAGTAATCTAAAAGTAGTCTGAATATATTACCTAAAATGTGTAATGTAATGGATTATGTTACAAACTACATTTTTTGTCATGTAACTTGGAATCAGTAACGGATTGCAATTTGTAAGTAATCTACCCAGCAATGCATGCTACCCTATAAATAGTTAACATGTTTTCTGATCAAAAACTGAGATCTAAAAACACAAACCCCTGCGTGATTTGATTGCATAATCACAATGCCTTATTGTCCACATTAAGAGCTTTAAAATGCCTAAAGAGAAAGTGATTGGGAAAGATCCCGTCTCTCACCTCCTGGTGTCTCTCCTGTAAGACACGCAGCTCCAGGAGCTTCTCCAGCTGCTGCAGGGATTTATTAGACAGAATGACCAGTTTATGAACCTCTTCATCCACCTGGTTATACAGTGCACTGACCAGATCCACAGCGTCCCTGCATACAACACAACAGCTCCAGTCAAACACTACACCACAACTAAATTGCATCAGTGTTTTTAAAAATTATGTGGTAAAAATGACTTTTTTGTGGCCTCTTATTTTATTCGTGCAGCAAAAATTCAAACTTTCTCTAGGTTGCATGATGTAGCGTCACTTTTTTCTTCTACATTCATATACTGTACCATTCCTATTGAAAATAATGTACATTTTAATTTTGTATGATTTTCCCATTAAAAATGTAAAAGCCTTCAAAATAAAATAAAAAATAACTGAATAAATTAAAAAAATCTAATAAAAAATCTAAATTATAAATTTCTTGAGAAGCAATAACACTTTATTATGTACAAAAACAATGTGCCAATGAGGTAAAAAAAAATTAACTTCAATAACATTTAAGATAATTTTGCTTATATATACTGCTTTAAGGGTGCTTGGATATTTTCACTTAAAAACAAGACAAAGACATTTTTTTATGCAAACTTTAAGTGTCATTTAGGTTGAATTAAAGCAGATGGATAACATGTGCATGACAGAATTAAACCTGCCATTTACTGACAGGAGCGTTTTGATAAAAAATAAAAATAAATAATAATAATACTAATAATAATTGTGTCATATTTTCCCATTAAAATAATGTAAATGTCCTTAAAAATATAAATTATAAATTAAAAAAAATACATAAATTATACATTTCTTGAGAAGCAAAATGAAGTGACTTAAATGAAGTGGATTTGCCTCACATTTTTACTTAAAACAAGAAAAAACAGTATACCAGTGGCATAATGAAAATAAACGTGAATAGCATTTAAGATAATTTTGCTTAAATGTATATTGTTTTAAGAGTGTTAAAAAAATAAATGATACATTTCTTGAGAAGCAAAATTGTGTACAGTAAGACTTGTTTTGTCTTGTTTTCAGGGTGTTTGGGTATTTTCACCAGAAAAGAACTATTTATGCAGTGTTTAAGTGTGATTTAGGTTGAATTAAAGCAGATGGATGACATGCATGATGTGTTTTGATGGCGTGTGTGCATGTAATTAATAACACAGGGCTGGGCGTAAATAAACTAAAGTCAGTGTTATACAGGCTTTTTAAAGAAAGGAAAAATAATGAAGGCTCATTTAATTGATTCAGACAAGCTTTTCTACTCAATGTAAGCATATGTCAGTCCTCTGATGAAGGCAGTACTGTACCTGTAGTTCTCGTTTTCACACATCTCCTCTTTCCGGATGCGGGCCAGAAAGGTGCCGCCCTCCAGCCGCAGGCGGTTGAGTTTGGTGTCGTCCAGAACGCTCTTCATGAGACTCTTCTGCTGGCTGATGACCTCTGACACCTCCTGCAGGAGCACAGACCATCACTATTCAATAATAATCAGCCTGAGTGAAGCTCCGCCCCTCACGCTGAACTTGCATTGCGTTACATCAAAAAAAAAAAAAAAACACACACACATTAGAGGAGCGCAGGGCACAAAGTAACGCGGGGTTAGTTAGGTTACTTTGGAAATGTAATAGGTTACAGATTACAAGTTACCCTGTCTAAAATGTAATAAGTAGTGTAACTATTTCAATTACTTTATTAAAGTAATGTAATTGATTACATTTTTGATTACTTTTATAAGTTTAAATCTGTAAATCATTTTCAAACATGTAAACCAGGCAGGTTTAACCTTACAGTAGAACTCAACACTGATTACTGTCAGACTGTCAAAATCCTTCATCACTTGAATTAAGATTATAATACTTTCATTTTAAAGCACAGCTACCACAAAATCAGACTGACTTTGAGATCGTTCTGAGGTTAAATACAGATTTAAAACCATAACAAGAAATAGTTTAGTAGCTATGATACTGATTTTGAAATCAAACCTTTGCATAGTTATGACAGAAAACACTGGCATCTAACAAAGCCTTGGAAAAAAACAGTTAATCTTAAAAAATAAAGCATATGCATCAATGTAAATAGTTAATAAAAACAGTTATTGAATAAGCATGTGTCCTAAACTCCTGAAACATTAGTGTCTCATATTTTAGAGCAGTCAACGCAATTTATGAAAGAAATCAATTAAATCTTTGTGTGTGTGTGTAATGTAATTATATTTTTTCTCAGTAACTGTAACTGATTACAGTTACATTTATTTTGTAATTAAATTACGCAATTTAGTTACATGTAACTAGTTACTCCCCAACACTGGTTATAACACACATGGTTTAAATATTTCCACACATGCTAGCATAATTTACAGTATTTATATAGAGAAAAAAAATTCAAATTTCCAAAATCTTTTGAAGACATCGCTGAACATTTATTTTACCATAGCAAAAGTACATTTCTGACTGAAGTACATTTTTCATCTCAGTTTTTAGTATTCAATTAAGATGAGACAAATCTGTTATTATTTTAATCTCCAATCTGTTATTTAGCAGTTCAGATGTTTCTTTAATGCTTCGATAACTAGTAGAATCGGTTTTTAATTCTAGTTGCGCAGATGGGGAACGTTGTAAGACTGCGTTATTAGAACTATGCTGTTCTATGACATTAGAGGTGTCATTTACACTAATTACTTTTATCAATTTGAATGAGAAACCACGAGAAACAGGTGAATAAAGCCTGAGAGTCAATGTTTAATGTTCAGAAATGATTATTTCAAGAAATGTAAAGCATTTTGGCTTGTTTATGTGAGAGCTGTGTGTTTTGATTTTCTGAGAGTGTTTCTTCATCTATTTGCTCACATATTGTTCTGAACTATTCTGTATAGCTGTGTGTTGCCATCAGGGCCGTCCCAAGCATGGTTGCAATTAGTTCATTGTCAAACTCCAAAATTACATTATTTTTAATTCTTAAAAAAAGGCCACTATTTTATTTGAAAAAGTTAATAATTTTATTTTATTGACAAAATATTTTAGTTTTTTTTTTTCTTCATTAGATTAGATAACATTTTAAGCTGTCATATGATCATGTTACAATGTGCTCCTCAGATGTTACAATGTACCCCAACTACGGGGCACGTTGTCACATTTCACTTCAATTCTTTTGGGATAAATTAAGAAAAACATATACACTATGAAACAAAGCCATATATTTGCACTAGAAAAGTGTGAAATTAATGTGGATAAAAAATTATACTCTGAAGTCCATGAGAAAGTCACAAACTGAGAAAGTCAAAAAGCGTTACATTGTGACCCTACAAAGTAACAAAGTAGGAGGCAACAGTTGCTAAGCTTGGATTGGTCAGTAACATTCTGAAGGCGGGGCTTAACAAAGGGAATGCCAGTAAACAAGGCCATTTAAATCATTTTCAGTGATGCTGCAGAGAATGATCAGAAAGTCAGTGAGTTTTGGTTGTCAGAATTACCTCAGACGTCTCCAGGCTGCTGATGTTGTTGAGCGTCTCGATGGAGCTCTGGAGGGAAGCGATGGCAGCGCTGCAGCTCGCAGCAAACGCTTCGATTTTCTGTCCGCGGATAAAAAAACAAAACAAACTTCAGCACTATTTATTTATTTATTTATTTTTTTGCATTTTAAGTGTATATTCTTCCTCACGAATGCAAAAGTTTTAAAAAACTTGCCCCTTTTAGTCTTGCACTCTATTCATTTACTAACTGCTTGTTTTCTTTAAAAAAAAAAAAAAAAAAACTAACACTAGCTTCTCTATTCTTTTTGTATTCTATGATCTATTTATTTTCTTTTTATTATACAGTTAACAAAAAGCAAAAAAAAAAGGCCTCTAACTCTAGCTTGCTCTATTCTTTTTCTATTCTATCTGTTTTCTTTATATTTATTATATAATTAAAAAAAAAAAAAAAACCTTGCTACATGTACTGCGTTAAGACTTGTTATAGCACTTGCATATCATTGCTCTTTTGTTGATTTTGATTGCTTCCAGTGTCTTCATTTGTAAGTAGCTTTGGATAAAAGCATCTGCTAAATGACTAAATGTAATGTAATGTAAATGTAATATATACATATAAATGTACACAGTACACACACATATATTATGTAAACACAAACTTTTATTTTGGATGCGATTAATCGCGATTAATGGATTTGACAGCCCTAATATGTTGTTAAATTATTGAAATACCACATTAAACCCTCAGGGGGGCTTCTGCTCTGTGTACCTGTCTGAAGTGAATGTAGTGGCTGTGCTCGTACGGGAAAGAGCCGTCAAAGTCTCTGGTGAGCTGTGACGAGTCGATGTGTTTCTGCAGAGCTTTCAGAGACGTCAGGACTTCACACTGCACAAGAACAGAGACGAGGAGAAACGTTTCACACAAACACGCTCTGACACAAACTGAGACAGAGAACCACACACAGTCATTTACTCACAGGAACTGAGACGTCTCGGTCCACTTTCACTGCTGCGTCTCTGTCCACCAGAATCAAGACTGAGTAAAGTGCACTGGGTATGAGAGTCTGGCAGGACAGAAGAAATCACAGAGCATTAATAAATCAAAACATAAAATCATAAAGTGTATATTTCAATAATTTAACACTACATTTGCATGTTTACAGCCCTCTGATTGTTGGTTAATGGTCATATGGCATGCAGGTAAACTAATAAATTATTTCTTAGTGTTTTATTTTGACTGTTTTAAATATTTCTTTATTATTATTAATTTATTTAAACTGTGATTTTATTATTTAATTATTTAATTATTTAATTTTCTTCAACTCACAAAGCCTGTGGTTTAGATCATTTATTGTACAGACTAACACTAGAGGGGAAAAAAACATAAATAATTACAAAGACTAAACTGATTAAATCAGGGATTTTTATTTTTATTTTATTTTTTAATTAATATTTAATAAAGTTAATATTTTATTAATTTAACAAAACATTCACATGTTCATGGTTCATGGGTTAATGGTGACATGATATGCAGGCAAACAAAATATTTCATCTTTTTTATCAAGTGTTTTATCTTGATTGTTTTTATTTGAGTTATTTATTTATTTTAATTTTACATTTTTATGATTTCATTAATTGTTAGTTTTTAATTTACAAGTTATTTCTTTTAATTTTACATATTTAGGATTTAATTTTAGTAACTATTTAATTTTGATTGTTTTTATCTTAAAATTATTCATTTTTATTTTTTATTAATTATTAGCTTTTCATCAACTCACAGACTCACAGTTTGGGTTTAGGTCATTTATTGTACAGACCTAACACTGGGGAAAAAACAAACAAAACAAAACTATGCATGCATGATTACAAAGACTAGAGTTTAGATCATTTATTGCATGTAATAGTGCTAATAAGAGCATATTTAAGTGGAGAAACACTTCTTTCTTGCCCCTCTTCTCTCATATTTTGCGTGTTGGGACGGATCATTTTCTCGGAGCGTGTTTTTTAGAGACGTGCTCACACAGGCCTCGTCTCAAACCCCGAGGACAGACTTTCCTTCAGATGTTTGACATGAGCCATGCGCACGACAATTAACATGCTTTACACTCAAAACACCAGTGTGTGAACACAGATGCTTTCAGACATCGCTGTGTCCTAAAACGTGTCAAAGGTTTGAGAGCAGCACAGTTCAGTGCAGGGCTGAAGAGTTTGTGATGTTTCTGGCTTCAGTGAGCAAATATGTGACAGATTAATGTCTGACAATGTCTTGCACTCGAGCGAATCAATTCTGACTTTACATAACTGTGTCAAAGTCTACACCACTTCTTTGTGATTAACTGGAGTGACTGACAACCAAACCAGATTAAATATGATTAAATATGATAATATTTTAAAATACAAAATTTATTTAAACATATTTTAAAATAAATGCATTATTTGCAAACGGATCAAATTGATACTTCGCAAAAAAACTAGTTACTAGTTTTTAACTAGTTACTAGTTTTTAACTAGTTACAACTAGTTAAAACCAGACATTGATCCCAATCATTAAAACTAAAACTGAAACCAAAATTAAAACCATTAAAAAAAAAAGTGACTTGAAATAAAACAAAATGTAACTCCTTTTATTTCAGCTAGTTTCCAAGGCAACATTTCCCATTTTAATTTAGTTTTAACTTGATGTTTAAAAAGAAAAACTAAAACCAAAACTTAAATATAAATAAATCAAAACTATATGGAAATATATATATTTAAATACTACTAAAAATCACAAAAACACACAAAAATGACTACAACTTTAAAGGTAATATGATAATGGAAAATATAAGAATAAAAAAATGATTCAAAATATTACCAAAAAAAAAAAAAAAACTATAATAGTAAGTAAGAAGTAAATAACTATAACTGTAATAACCAGTGATGCAAACTACTCAACTTTTTTGGTAAAATTCTTTATTTTTGAATTGGAAAAATAGGCTGTCATTTATGTGATTGATGTAATTGAATGTGAAGAGACAAGAAGCATTTTTCAGTTTTGTGTTTTCAACATATTAGGCTTATGAATAAGAGTGAATGTGTGCATATATTAAAATTAAAATATCATAAAATATTTTATAATTACTATAGATTATAATATTTTTATATATGATAAATATTTTAAAATATAAAACTTATTTAAAAACATTTTAGAGTTAATATGAAGAGTTTATTTGCAAAAACAGATAATTTTTTTTTTTTTAGTTTTTTAAAATTTTCAAATAATTTTTATTGTTATCATGTTTTCATTGTGTTTTATTGTTTATATTGCAATTTGATTGAGATTAATTGGAATGCACAATGAAAAACATGATTTTTGAAAATTGTTATCCGTTATCCGAGTTATCCGTTTTTGCAAATGAACTCTTCATGTATTATTTACAAACAGGTCAAACTGATTTAACTTTACAACAAAAAGGAAAAAAAAAAAAGTTTTCTTTTCGACTTAATTCCTTTAAATACACTCTTACACAGCGATGCCATAGAAGAACCATTTTTGGTTCCACAAAGAACCATTCAAACAAAGGTTCTTTAAAGAACCATCTCTTTCTTATAATCTGAAGAACCTTCTTTTGCCACAAAGAACCTTTTGTGAAACAGAAATGTTCTGCAGATATTAAAGATTCTTTAAGGAACCATTTAGACAAAAAGGTTCTTCTATGGCATTGTGAAGCACCTTTATTTTTAAGAGTGTAAAAATACCTTAACCTTTGGGGTCTTTTAAATAAATGAAACACTGGTCCCCCTTGTGGCCTTAATCCAAACACAAAGGTTTGTCTTCCAGACGGCTGTGTGTCTGGTCTCACCTGAAGCTCAGACAGAGCTGTAAAGAGCGCAGACGCGACCGGCTGCCTGCGAGCGTCGACGAGAACGGTCAAACCCAGACCTCGCTTCTCCCTCCTGAAAACACAAACACAAGACGCTCAGAGAAAGGCCTGCGCTGTGTGACAGCGTGCTGCAGAGTTTCCGTGTGGACTGTTTCTCACCGCAGTCTGCCGCAGTAGTAGCACAGCAGCTCACTGATCTGGTTTGAGGTGAAGGCCGCGTCTGTCCACACCTGGTTCCTGCAGCACACCTGCAGCACAGCTCTGCCGCCGCGGTCCTGGTTACCTGCATCCAGATCATGACCCCATAAACCAAACTGAGCACTGATCGCTAGAGCTCCACCGTCTGGGGGAAAATCTATATGTGACCCTGGACCACAAAACCAGTCATGAGGGTCAATTTATTTAGATCTGAAAGCTGAATAAATGAGCTTTCCATTGATGTATGGTTTGTTAGGATAGGACAATATTTGGCTGAGATATAACTATTTGAAAATCTGGAATCTGAGGGTGCAAAAAAATCTAAATATTGAGAAAATCGCCTTTAAAGTTGTCCAAATGAAGTTCTTATCAATGCATATTACTAATCAAAAATGAAGTTTTGATATATATTTACGGTAGAAAATTTACAAAATATCTTCATGGAACATGATCTTTACTTAATATCCTAATGATTTTTGGCATAAAAGAAAAATGGATAATTTTGACCCATACAATGTATTTTTTGCTATTGCTACAAATATACCTGTGCTGCTTAAGACTGGTTTTGTGCTCCAGGGTCACATATGTGATTTTAATGATACCATATAGAGGGATATAGAGGGAAAAAAGTTCCAGGTTTGCTGTGCTTGTTTGCAGGGCTGCACTAGTTGGTCAAAACATTGATTGCATATCGATATGACACTAAAATTATAATTGTATTCTACAATTATGTTTTTAGTAGATGTTTTTATCCAAAGGGACTTACAAAGAGGAGATTAAAACATTAATAATATTAATAATACATATTATATGAGATTAATAATACATATTGTAATAATATTACCATTATTATTAATAATAAGAGGGAATAATAATAATAATAATAATAATAATAATAATAATAATAATAATATAATTTAATAGAATAGAATAATTTAATATAAAAATAATTATTATGAATGATTATTATTATAATTACTAGATAAAATATTAGTTTTAAAAACATTATATATCAATATCACTGTAAAATTATAATTACATTTTATATGTAGGCATTTAGCAGACGCTTTTATCCAAAGTAACTTACAAAGAGGAGATAATAATATTCATAATAATACATATAATAATATTATCATTAATAATAATAATAATAATAGTACTACTAACAGTAACAATAATAACTCATCATAATAATTATGCAAATTAATATAATATAATCATAATTCTTGTTATTAAAGATTATTATAATAACTACAGAAAAATGAAAGAAAAACTATTATTAATAATAATAATAGAAATTCTAATATTAAATATAATAATTATTACTATGATAATAATAATTAATAAAAAATAATAATAATAATACAAAATTGTAATATAATTATAATAATTATTATTATTAATAATAATTACTAAATAAAAATATTAAAACAAAAAAAAAATATTAAATAAAGTAAAAATATTGCTATTGTAATTTCACAGTAAAATTAAATATATAGTATAATACTATAATACAAAAATAATAATATAATAATAATTATTATTATTATTTTATTTTACAGTACAATTACAATACTAATATACTATAATTTCTCATTTCTCCTTAATTTTTTCTTTTTCATTTTTCATCAAAACCTAAAACACTATGAGCTGTAAGTGTGTAAAAGAACACAGTGCCTCGCTTCACTCTGAAACACACAGCATATAAATGTATTTAATAAAAACGCAGCATCTGCAATTTGGTAATTGCCCTATAATCGGTTTTATTCAAATTAATCATGCAGCCTCATGCAGTTCATTTGCAATGAACTTCAAAAAAATTGATTAATTTAGTTTAATTTTTATAAGGAATATTATATCCATATTAATGTCTGTTTCTGTTTCTGTTGGTTTTTTGACCCGGTCACGCACCAGGGAGCGTCAGAGCGCCGGAGGTCAGGAGCTCCTGGTTGAGCTGTGTGATGAGCGAGGGCAGCGCTGGGGGACAGACAGCAGGGGGCGCTGTGGATGGGGCCGGAGACACCGCTGATCTGCTGGAGTGTTTGGGAGGAACAAACTCATCGCCGCTGTTACTGTTCCTCCTGGGGCTCGAGTGCAGACTGTCATCAGAGAGACCTGAACACACAAACAGATCTGAGCATCAAACCTTCGGCCCATCAGGCCCTTTCTTTGGGAACATGCTTCATAACTCCTTGTTCAGGCTCTTGTTCTGTCCAGACTGGACTATTGCAATGCTCTCTTGGCAGGTCTTCCAGCCAGTTCTATCAAAACTTCACAATTAATCCAAAATGCGGCAGCAAGATTAATTTTTAATGAGCCGAAAAGAACACACGTCACACCTCTGTGTGCACTGGCTACCAATAGCTGCTCACATAAAATTCAAGGCATTAATGTTTACCTACAAAACCACCACTGGCTCTGCACCCCTTTACCTAAATTCAGTACTTCAGACATACAGTACAGAAGCTTGCGTTCTGCAAGTGAACGTCGCTTTATTGTTCATCCCAGAGAGGGATAAAATCACTTTCAGACTTTTACAATGTTCCCTCCTGCCCAACTCAATCCCAGCAGCTGAGTCCTTATCATCTTCAAGAAACGGCTAAAAACACATCTCTTCCATCTTTATTTGACCCTCTAACTCTAGCACTCTCTATTCTAATTCTATTTTTAAATAAAATATCCCTTTTAGACTTGCACTCTATTCATGTACTGCTTGTTTTCTTTAAAAAAAAAATAGCTTTTCTAATCTTTTTGTATACTGTTTATTTGTTTTCTTTTTATTATACAATTAACAAAAGCAAAAGGCCTCTAACACTAGCTTGCTCTATTATTTTTCTATTCTATCTGTTTTCTTTTTATTTATTATATAATAATAAAAAAAAATCCTAAAAAATCCTTGCTATGTGCACTGCATTAAGCTAACTGAGACTTGTTATAGCATTTGCATTTCATTGCTCTTTTGTTGGTTTTGATTGCTTCCATTGTCCTCATTTGTAAGTTACTTTGGATAAAAGTGTCTGTTAAATGACTGAATAAAAATAAATAAATAAACCTCATCATGACAAAGACTTCATGGTTTAAAATGAAGCAACACTGTGAATATTAGCACATTTGAGTTAGTCATAAAGTTTCCTAAAGATTGTGTTATTCAGACCAGTTTCATAATTCTTCCCTGTCTTGTGTCTCGTATGAGAACACATAGAGATGTTTTAAAAGCATTGCATTTAAACTTCAGTAGTAAAATGAGAATTGTAGTTGGCCAGTTTGAATAATTTCAAATGCATTGTTTCAAAACTGTGATTTAAAGTGGTAACACTCAAAATCATAACTAAATGTATTTGTCAGATGCATTCAGAACCTAAAAATGCAAATAATGGAGTATTTACAGGATTTGATATGTTTAAAACAAATAAAACAAACATTTAAATGGCGGAGATGCAAACAATCAGTTCATTTGACTGTAAAATCAAACACACCTTTCATAATCTGAACTGAACTACACTACTGTTCAAAAGCTTTGGGTCAGTAACTTTTTTATTTTGAACGAAATTAAAACTTTTATTCGTCAAGGATGCATTAAATTGATCAAAAGTGGCATTTATAATGTAACAAAATTCCTGTTTCAAATAAATTCTGTTCTTTTGACATTTCTATTCATCTGTGAATCCTGAAAAATAAAATGTATGACAGTTTCCAACTGTTTTCAACATTGATAATAATCAGAAATGTTTCTTAAGCAGCAAATCAGCATGTTAGAATGATTTCTGAAGGATCATGTGACACTGAAGACTGGAGTAATGATGCTGAAAATTCAGCTGCGTATCACAGAAATAAATTACATTTTAACATATATTCACTTAGAAAACTGTTATTCTAAATTGTAATGATATTTCATAATTTTTAATGTATTTTTTTATCAAACAAACACAGCCTTGGTGAGCAGAAGAAACTTTTTCAAAAACAATCTTACTGACTCCAGACAGTATTGCATGTAGTGCAGATATTGAACAGACTGTCTGGAAGGAAGATTGGGTTCAGGTGTGACAAAATCTACACAGTGAGTCTAATGTTGAGTCACAACGGAGACCAGGTGTGTGAGGCGCACACACACACACACACACGCACACACACACACACACACACACACACACAGAGCTGAGTTTCTGGGCCCTCAGGCTCTGGTTTGAGGAATGCTGCAGCTGACATTCCCAGCTGAAGCAGATGTTTGTCAACTTTCTCCTGAATCCAAACCCTCAGGCTGTTTCTTCCAAACCCAGCAACCCAAACAATACAATACAACACAACTCGTTCTCCTCCTCCTGAGAGGAAAGACTGCGGCTGAGGAGTTCAACAACAACTCTAAGAACACTTTATCCACCTTCCTTCAAGGGTTAAATTAGCCAAATAAAATAGATCAAATATTTTTCACAGTAATTAAACTCCCTTATTACACTGTGCTAGAATTGATACAATATTTTAACATTATATGGCACTGAGGAAGTACATTTGAATATCAACCAATAAAAGAAAATGAATAAATTTAAAATAAATAAATAAAATACATTAAAATTAAATTAAATTAAAGAGTTCATTTAATCAGTTTTAATCAGTTCATTTGCATGAATCACGTGAATAAAATGATTCACTGAATAATAAAATAAAAAATAAATCAGTTAATTTGCATGAATCATTTGAATAAAATGATTTACTGAATAGAATAAAATAAAATAAAATAAAATAAAATAAAATAAAATAAATCTGCAAACAAATTTTTCTGAATAAATGAATCTCAGTTAGGATGGCATCATTAAACTTTTAATAAAAACTTTTTAAAAAAGATTTTATAAAACTTAAAATAAAACATGATAAACTGCAGTATTTAGCTAAATAGTAAGCTATAAAAGAAAGTTGGAGAGAGACTTTTTTGAATCAGTTCATTTACATGAATTTGAATGATTTGATTCACTAGAATGATTCAGAATTTCCAGTGCTATAAAATTGATGCAGACTTTTTTTTTTATCAGTTCACAAATCATCTGAATTAATTGATTCACTGAATAATAAAATAAAATAAATAAATAAATAAATAAATAAATAAATAAAATAAAATAAAATAAAATAAATGCTGATCTGTTATCTTTCCCTGAGCCCTTTAAAACTCTTATGTATTGAGAAAAATAAGCCTGTCCTTGTCCTGAAAGTATGATGAACTTCATATAAAGATCTTTCATCTGATTGAATAGGACTAGTGACATTTCTTTTGGATCAATTCATTTACACAAATCATCTGAATGAACTGATTCAACAGAACAAACAGACTTTTTTGAATCGGTTCATTTACATGAATCATCTGAATGAATTAATTCACTCAAATGAATATGGATTTCCAATGCTATAAAAATGTTGCAAATAAGACTTTTTTTGGATCAGTTCATTTACACAAATCATCTGAATGAACTGATTCAATAGAACAAATAGACTATTTTGAATCGGTTCATTCACACAAATCATCTGAATGAACTGATTTACTAGAAAAATTCAGAATTTCCAATGCTACATATGAGTTTCTTATCAGTTTTCTCGTTTGTAAAGCTGTACACGACTACTAGTTGGAAAACATAGGTTGTTACTGGGAAAGATAAAACAAGTCAGTGTCGCTGCTTGTAGATATTCACTAACCAACACTGTTCAAAAAGCCACCCGACAACATTTGGTTGACTTTGCATATGTGTCTAAGAGCGAGACCGAGCTCTGGGGTATCATGGGAACCAGTTCAAATCAGAAGGAACCTAATGCAATCACAAAGGCCAAGCAAAACCACATCAGCCGTAATCTGATCCAGCCTCAAAGTCATTGGCATTTGTTTGCTGAACAAAGTCTGACTGACCCCTGCTTCGCTCCGGCTTTGTAACAGGACAGATATTACGCGGAGATGGGCTTTACTCTCTAAGCCTCTCTCCAGCATCCTCACCGGCCCGACGGGACACAAAGGTCCCCATTATGACGGAGGCAAACCATCTGGATGGGAGCTGAAGAGCGCTGGGAGTCGAGCAGGTAAGATCCTCCCTCAGGTGGGTCATCAGATCCGCTGTGGCTTCCTGCCCAGACTCAATGGCTCTGATTTTCATGTGTGGGAAAGAAAGCCAGGGAACTGAGGGACTCTGCAGAATCCCAGATGGGAATTTACCTAAACCTCTCCGTGTGTGTGTGTGTGTGTGTCTGTGTGTTAAATAGAGAACGAAAGTAAAAATGAGAGCCATAGAGAATGAATTCACCTAACACCACTTCCTAACCAGGCTTGCCGTGACAGGTCATATTTTTGTTCTTACTCTTACTCTGTGCAAAGTAGTTAGAGATCGTTATATGATTCAAGCAGATTATTCAGATGATAATTATCCATTTAGAGATTAGCAGATTGGTCAATTAAAATAATAATAATTATTATTATTATTATTATTAAAACAAAATAATTGATTAAATCAAAGAAAACAATTTTCATCTTAAATAATATATACAGTTAGGTCCATATATATTTGGACACTGACACAATTTTCATAATTTTTGCTCTGTATGCCACCAGAATAGAATTAAAATGAAACAATCAAGATGAAATTGAAGTGCAGACTTTAAGCTTTAATTCAAGGGGTTGAACAAAAATATAACATAAAATGCTTAGGAATTACAACCATTTTTATACACCGTCCCCCCATTTTCAGGGGCTCAAATGTAATTGGACAAATAAATATAATCATAAATAAAATGTTCATTTTTAATATTTTGTTGAGAATCCTTTGCAGGCAATGACTGCCTTAAGTCTGTAACTCACGGACATCATCAGAGACTGGGTTTCTCCTTTGTGATGCTTTGCCAGGCCTTTACTGTAACTGACTTCAGTTGTTGTTTGTTTGTGGCTCTTTCTGCCTTTAGTTTTGTCTTCAGCGAGTGAAATGCTGCTCAATCGGGTTGAGATCAGGAGATTGACTCGGCCATTGCAGAATATTCCACTTTTTACCTTCAAAAACTCCTGGGTTGCTTTTGCTCATCGTCCATTTGAACTATGAAGCGCCGCCCAATCAGCTTTTGGGATCCATTTGGCTGAATCCGGGCAGATATTCCTATACACTTCAGAATTCATCCAGCTGCTTCTGTCTTCTGTCTCATCATCACTGAACACCACTAACCCAGTGCCACTGGAAGCCATGCAGCTCATGCATCACACTGCTTCACCATGCTTCACAGATGATGTTGTGTGCTTTGGATCATGAGCTGTTCCAAGCCTTCTCCATTTTTCTTGCCATCATTCTGGTACAGGTTTATCTTAATTTCAGCCATCCAAAGAATGCTTTTCCAGAAGAGGTCTGGGTTTTTTAAATGTTTTTTGGCAAAGTCTAATCTGGCCTTGTTTGCACCTTGTGGTGAACCCTCTGTATTTGCTCTGGTGAAGTCTTCTCTTGATTGTAGACTTTAACAGAAACACGTCTGCCTCCTGGAGAGTGTTCTTCTCTAGGCTGGATGTTGTGAAAGGGTTTTTCTTTACCATGGAGAGGATCCTCCAATCATCACCACTGTTGTCCTCCGTGGATGTCCAGGTGTTTTTATGTTGCTGAGCTCACCAGTGCAGTCTTTTTTTTCTCAGAATGTACAAAACTTGATGACTCCTAATGTTCCTGCAATCTCTGATGGATTTGTTTTGTTTTTGAAGCCTAACAATTGTCTGTTTCACTTGTATGGAATGATCCTTTGACCGCATGATGTGGGGGGGGGGGGGGGGGGGGGGGGGGGGGGTACATATTAAAGAGCTGTAATTCCTTAAAGCTCAGAGTGTGTACTTTAAGCCCATATTCATTATATAACTGTAACTTGACTATGTTTTGGTGAACAGCTAAAATAATAAAAATTGTACCCGTGTACAAATATATATGGACCTGACTCTATATATATATTTATTAATGTACATTAATAAACATTTCTGTAAATGCGCCAGAGTAAGCCAAATGCTATTTTTCATCTGTAGTCCGTGGATAATAAAATATAAGTGTGTGTGTGTGTGTGTATGTGTACTGTATATATTATATATACATATATAGATATATAATTTTTTTTTTTTAAATATACAGCTACTGTATGTGGTGCATCATTTTATCATGAGTGAAGTGGAACGCAATGAAAATGAAACTGAAAATAAAGTGACTGACCAAGTATAATGTCACTTGGCACAGCTGGATCAACTAACTGGATTAATATGAAAAGACAGGTTTTGCTCATAAATGTATCTGGTCGTGCACGGTTAGGACATGGTGTTAGTGATACAACCCTTTCACATGACAAAGTAACCCAAAATCTTAAGAATGCCGGACAGTTTGGAATTTCCTGCGGATAGACCCCAAACACACCCCTGGCCTGAAGCGCTAGACAGAGGGCAAAACGCTCTTTCTTTCAAATGCTCAATAGCAGGAAGAGCTAAATAAAACAGTGCAGTCTCCCTGGCAATGCAATCAGTGCAGTATCGTGCCTTTGGGGTATAGCAAACACTTTGGAAAGACAAGCACCCTCTGTAACAGGGCAGGGCTGCTGTAGCATTCCAAAACACACACGCTATTAGCCCTCACATGCAGCCGGTCGCAAGCCATAAAATCATGCCAGAGAAATGACAAGCTGTCTCCTCCAAAAATCTAAGCTTCTTGACGGTCCTGGAGTTTGCTGCAAGTGATAATTACACACTGGACCACAACTGTCTGGAACCAGAACTGGCTCTTAAGGCCTCAGGCGACATGATTTGATAAGGGAAGCCTGTTCTGGTCTTGTTCTTTGTGGGAAAGAATCATAAACAATATGCTCTGCAGAATTCTTTATGTACAGCAGGGGAGTCCAAACCTATTCCTGTATGGCCACTGTCCTCCAGTGGAGCATGATGTCAGCAACACAAAAGTCATGGGTTCGATTCCCAGGGAATGCATGAACTTATCAATTCAATATCAATTCAAGTCGCTTTGGATAAAAGAATCTCCCAGATGCATAAATGTAAAAGCCATTATACTGTATATCAAGGGTGATCATACCTGAACCAACTAATCAAGGTCTATTGACTCACTAGAAACGCCCACACAAGTGTGTTGGAGCTAAACTCTGCAAGATGTTGACCCTCCAGGAGAAGGATTGGACACCTCCGATGTACAGTAGCCTGGTTTACATTTATGCATTTCACAGACTCTTTTATCCAAAGTGACTTGCACCGCATTAAAGATATTCATTTCATCACTTCATGCATTCCCTGGGAATCGAACCCATCACCTTGTCGTTGTTAGCGCCAAGTCTGGAACCAGAACTGGCCCTTAAAGATCAGGCAACATGATTCGATAAGGGAAACTTGTTCTGGTCTTGCTCTTGGTGGGAAAGAATCCCAAACAAGACACTCTGCAGCATTCTTTATATACAGCAGGGGTGTCCAAACCTGTTCCTGGAGGGCCATTAAATGAACCTGAATTAAACACACCTGAACCAACTAATCAAGGTCTCTTCAGGCTCAATAGAAACGTCCATGCAAGTGTGTTTGCACTGGTTGGAGCTAAACTCTGAAGGACTTTGGCCCTCCAGGAGCTGGATTGGACACCCCTGAGGTACAATATAGTGACATTTAAATTTATGCATTTGGCAGACACTTTTATTCAAAGTGACTTACATTGCATTGAAGGTATGCATTTTATCAGAGCATGCATTTCTTGGGAAGTGAACCCATGATCTTGACATTGCTAGAGCCATGATTTATTAAGGAAAGCTTGTTCTGGTCTTGTTTTTGGTGGGAAAGAATCCCAAACAAGATGCTCTACTGCGTTTTTTATGTACACCAAGAGGGCCGCTGTCTTGCAGAGTTTAGCTCCAACCCTAATTAAACACACCTGAACCAACTAATCATGGTCTTAAGACTCATTAGAAACTTCTATGTAAGTGTGTTTGCACTGGCTGGAGCTAAACTCTGCAGGACGTTGGCCCTCCAGAAGCAGGATTGGACACCACTGAGACTTACATTGCATTGAAGGTATGCAATTGATCAGTTCATGCATTCCCTATGAATCGAACCCTTGACATTGGCACTGGAATGGCAAAATTCAAAAGAGCTGACAAACGTTTTTACCTGAGTTCTCTTTGTTGCTCCTTTTCTCGATGCCAGGAAAGGCTGCCTCCAAGTCCAATTTTCCAAAACGAAATGTATAACCATTCATAAGTTTCTTGGGAAGGCCACTACCGGATCCACCAGAAGATGACCGAGCCCGGTGGCCTTTAACCTGCAAGGCCTTGTTGGTACGTTCAAGAGATTTGGAGCGTCTCTCGCCCGGACTGAGCTCAGCGCTCTTGGATGGATGGACGGCGGGAGGATCGTTGCAAGATTCATCTCCTCCCAACCATCCACGAACACAGATTCTCCGAGGGATCGGCTCCTTTGGGCCGGAGCCACGACGTACTCCTGGCTCCGACTCCGACTCCGTCCCTTCCTCAAGAATTGATTCAGAGCTGGAGCCAAGGTTCATAGGGTTCTGCAAAGCCTCCATATAGGACTTGCGGAAAAGCCGGCGCGACTCGAAGGCAGCAGAGTCTCTGGGATGCCGCTTGCGAAGGCCGGGATTGCTAAGGTCCGTGCTAAACGAGAGGATTTTGAGGCCGATTCCGCCTCGAATGCATCCCTGATCCGGGCTGCCCAAGGTGGGCGTCTGGGGAAGGGAGTTGGGACTCTTTTGCAAGGGCGAATCCTCAGAGTGCAGGGAGCTGATGCCCATATCCGTGAGGCTGCGGCTGAGGACTGGCTCCGACACTGTGGACTCGGCGCCCAGGGAGTCTCGGGAACTGAGCGTTCCCGTGGATCCGTGGGTGCTGCAGGTGCTGAGCTGACCCCGCAGGGTCCCGCCGCTGCTCCGCGCCTGCATGATTGCGTCGGCAGTGCTGGTCACGAACAAAGGACTGACCACGTTCTTCCAGGGCGTTCGGTAAACCACGGCGCCAGTACTGAGGAGGCAGTTCTGGAGAGGGTGCAGGTTTCGTTCACGAGTTACATTCTGCAAGAAGTCAGGCGTGAACACGCTGGCGTACATGCTCTCGGCCACAGGGATCTCTGCTATGGCTTGACCGCTCCCTGACAGGCATTTTATGACCAGTTTGGCAGCTTTGCGGCCTAAGGGAACCACCTGCAGGTAGAAATCTCCCTGCCGTAGACGTACTTTATGCAGGGGTGCGAGCTGCAGAACCACCTTCTCATGCAAACACAGCGGCCATCCCTCGTGGTACAGCAGCAGGCCTTTGAATCGCAGCTGTGGAAAATAAAAAGGATGAATTCATCAGATAAAATGCCACTTTTCTTACAGGTACAAGCAACAATATGCAGTTATTTGCAGTTTGCAATCATTAATTAATTTCTGTCTTGAAGCAGATTTCAAGATACAAAAATGCAATGAATTAGAACATCATGGAATTCTAAAATATATATCTAAAAGTGAAATGCATAATTTCTTTATCACTCATCAGAATTGCAAAAATGACAACTAGGTGACATACTTGTATTTTTGTTAACTGAAATAAAATAAAATATAAAAAGCTTTTCAATTATTTTAGCTAGTTCATTTCTCATTTCCATTTAGTTCAATTTGATGTACAAAAATAATTCAAACTGAAACTGAAATAATTTAATAAAAATCTATATAGACATTTAAAATAAACAAAATTACTAAAACTTTAACCAAAATTAAAATGAAAATTATAAAAATAAAAACTAATTCATTTAAAAAAAAAAACTATAATAGTACCTCGATGAAATTAAAGTAACACTGATTTGAAAAGATAAAATGTCAATAAATAGAATATCAGCAAATAAAATTAGAAAACACTATAATTTATGTAATGAAAACATTAAACATAAGGATTAAAATAAAAAAAAAAAGTAAAATTCTTTGCAGGGACTCATAATTCAGCGAATGAATGAATGAATGAATGAATGAATGAATGAACGAACAAATAAATAAATATTGAGCTAACAAGCAATTTACCACAATAAATCAGACTGGCCAATATTTTTTATGAGAGACTTCTGCACAGGCAATACAGTGTGAAAAAAGCGTTTTATCATGTTACATCATAAAAGAACTTCGCTACTTATATACTGTACTGCTACTGAAAAATCAGTTAATTTAGTAGCGTTGTTAGTGACTCCCTGATGCCGCTGTATAATGATACTGATGATGCAGCAGGAACACGTAAGCTTCAGCACGCTGTGACTCCCTCGAAGGTCATGCCTGAGTTAAATGAAGCTGCTGAGAGCTCTCGTCTCAGAGTAACAACGGCAGCGCTGAATACAGGAGCGTAAGGTTTCACAGCGCTAACCTGCAGAAATACAAAGCCTCCCTGAGCAGGTCTTTCATTTCAGCCTGATCCTCTTTGCCAAGTTCTCCGCAGTGAACTCACAACACGCTCTGTTTGGGCTGTTTATCAGAGCAACACTGAACCCTCTTTCAGCCTGAAGTATTCCTCCTCCCTCTCATGTTCCCACTCTTGCAATGTTTCTCTCTGAGAGAATTTAAATGGCTTGAACATGTTTAGCTGCAGCACTATGGATTTCAACAACAATATCTGAAGAAGAGACTAAATAATAAAATATTCAGCAAACCTGTGTAAACTGCATTACCAGGCCATCAATACACAATATCGAGTTTAAAGATTGCGTGATGAATGATGCATCACCATGGTCCCATAAATAAATAAATAAATAAACAAATAAATAAGTTGTTTTCATTCAACAAGCATGGACATTATGCATAATGTAAATACATATAAAAACAAACAAACGTATTTATTTATTTATTTATTTGAATATGTATGTAAATGTATTATGCATAATGCAAAAAAAAACAAACATTTATTTATTTCTATTCCTGTCGAATAATACAAATTTTATTTTATTATTTTATATTATATTATTTATTATGCATAATGAAAATAAATGAATAAATCTTTTTATTTGCATTTATGCACAATACATTTGCATGCACATCCTAAATAAATAAATAAACAAACAAATATTAGCTTGAAATATGATAAACGATATCTGAAACTTTGTATCACGAGCACTTGTTATTTGCCTCTATGATGAATCGCTTGTTGCATTCCTCATTTTTAAGTCTCTTTGGATAAGCATCTCCTAAATGAATAAATGTAAATGTAAATAAATATAAATAAAATACTCCTAAAGCATTTATTAATCTTAGTTAATGTTTTAACATTTAATAATATATTAATAAATTAAAAAATATATTGTATATAAAAACAAGTAAAAAATAATATTATATATATATATATATATATATATATATATACTTTTTTTTATGTCCCCTAGGTGGCTTTGTATAAATAATTATATTCTACATAATATATGTTATATTAAATGTAATAATTATATTATACATTTGCTAAATAAAAAAAATGTGACCTATTAGTAGATTTTGTCCACTGTTTTTATTGACTTGAAAATGCTTCAGTGAAAATGCATCTGCTGAAGCTGACAGTACTCACACAGGCCTCCTGTTTTATTGTTTGCAGGATTCTCTTGGCGGGCAGCAGGAAGTCAATGAAGCAGTGCAGGCCGTCACCGCGGTACTGTCTCTCCACTACGCTGAAGAGCTGCCACAGGACGGTGGCCGCCGAGGCACTGAACGGAGGAAACAGAGCCGATAACACGCTCTGAATGCAGCGGTCCAATGACTCTGAGTCCTGCAACAGATCACGCATTCACACAGTCAATCTCACCTTTTATCACAAACATTTACTGTACATTGTTTGAGTTTTGTTATAAAATTGACAATATTTGAAAGCTTGTTTTATATCAAAAGAAACAAAGCTTATTGCAATTATTGAATGACAGGTGTGCTTCAAATAATGTTTAGTGAAATTTTTTCATGCATCAACTGAAAACAGCATATATATCGGTTCACGAAAATGAAGATTGAATAAAAATAAAAATCGATAGTCAACCCAGCCCTAGCATCCAAAAACGGACATGTTTATATATATTTTATTTGAAAAGCATAAAAAAGTATGACAAGTATGAAAAATTATTATGCATAATGCAAATAAACTAACAAATAAGAAAACATTTATTTTACTATATATAAATTTTTTATTTGCATTATGCATGATAAATTTCCATGCATGTCCAAAATAAATAATAATAATAACAACAAATAATAATAATAATAATAATAATAATAAATATATAATGCATATATACACAGACAGACAGACAGAAGTGTTGGGCTATATGCTCAATTTTCATATCATCCTGTCGTCAGCCTGTGAGATCACCAATACACAATATTTTCATGCTAATTTATTTAATTATTTATTTACTTAGTTTCATTGACAGAAAGTGAACCAAATCCAGCATAAAAGCAGCCTAATTAGGACTGGGCGATATGGCCAAAAAAAATTATCACTATAATTTTTAGTAATTAAAAATTAATTTTTAACTTTAGGTTAAAGGGATAGTTCACCCTAAAATGAAAACTTTATCAAGATAAAACTTTATCACGATAAATTATCACAGTTTTTTTCATATTGATATCGATAATTATCACAATAAATGTCAAATTTTTATTTCTTTTAAGTTTAAAGGCAGATTTTTGCTCCAAAGTGAAAGTTGTAGAAACCAGACAGTTAATTGTGGTTTTAAACTACTCTTTATGGTCAGAACATGACATGTTTTCATGTACTGAATTCATGCTTTTGGTCTTCGTGTTTTTGAATTCTTTACAATTTTCCAGTATTTTTCCTTAACACTGTAAATATCATAGAAAAATTGATTTCTTTGTTTCTGCATGTTTCAATGAGTGACGCTGTTTCAAATTAAGAAGTGTTGCCTGATAATATTAATAATAATATTATATTATAATATTATTATATAATTTTTGGTCTCTTAGAAATGCACATTTGATAGTAGTAGATTAAGTTAGGATGCAGATGAAGACATGAAAATATGAATATGAAATATTAAACGTCAACTGAATTACCAGCCCGTTAATACACAATATTGAGTTTAAAGATTGCATAATGAATTTCCATGCTAGTCCAAAAATAAATAAATTAATTAATTAAAAAAAATAAAAAATAATGTCAATGATTTCAGCCCTACAAAACTGTTTTGGCCAATAAAGAAAAATCATTTTTAGCTTAATATTTTCAATTGCTGAAATTTTGTTGTCACTAATTTACTGTAGGACACATGAAGCATCACTTTCTGTCATTATAGACCGAATCAAACACCCAACGACTGAGCACAGTGTGATAGTGTAAACAATGGCAGCATGTTGTTTTTGGTTTGGTTAGTGAGACGGTTTGATGGTCACAAGTTCAATCCCACAGTTCCCAGTTACAAACACAAACAGCAGGATGTCAGGAGGTCACGGGACACTGATGAGACAGGAAACACCTGTCAATAACAGGAGGGATGGAAAATCCTGTCCCTAACGCAGAACTACATCAGATCTGTGGAGCAGAGGACTTTCCAGCCGGATATGTATCACAGTGTCCTACACTAGCACAACCACGACCTCGGACGGTCAGCTTTAGGTTAAAGGGATAGTTCATCCTAAAATGAAAATTTCCTGTTAATTTATTCATCCTCAGGCAAGATGTAGGTGACATTTTTTCCTTCAGTAGAACTGTAAAGAAGATTTGGACCATTTGACTGAGTCTCTGGATTATAATATGTGACCCTGGAGCACAAAACCAGTCTTAAGTCGCTGGGGTATATTTGTAGCAATAGTCAAAAATACATGGTATGGGTCAAAATTATTGATTTTTTTTTTTTTTTTTATGCCAGAAATCATTAGGACATTAAGTAAAGATCATGTTCCATGAAGATATGTTGTAAATTTCCTACTGTATATATATCAAAACTTCATTTTTGATTAGTAATATGCATTGCTGAGAACTTCATTTGGACAACTTTAAAGGCGATTTTCTCAGTATTATGAATTTTTTGCACTCTCAGATTCCAGATTTTCAAATAGTTGTATCTCAGCCAAATATTGTCCTATCATAACAAACCATACATCAATGGAAAGCTCATTTATTCTATTAGCTTTCAGATGATGTATAAATCTCAATTTCAAAAAATTGACCCTTATGACTGGTTTTGTGTTCCAAGGTCACATATTGTAAATAATGTTGAGTTTCTTGCACAGACTGATTATTTCATTTCATAAGACCTCAATATATTGTTAGGAGTCACAAGTATTAATTTTGTGTTGCCTTTTTTTTGACTCTTAAAGTGCCGGCAGCCATTGCCTTGCATTTAATGAATCATCAAGGAGCACGCTTTCAGATAAAATTCTACTTTAAAATGTCACCTACATCTTGGATGGCCTGAGGATGAATAAATTAACAACCAAAATTCCTTTTTAGGTGAACTATCCCTTCAAATGGGAGTGGAGAAACTGGAAATGAACTTGTTTGAGGTGAGCTGCAGATGGGAAAAGCCCAGGAAAAATCCCCAGCAAAGCTCTGACTCTAACTCTCCCTGTTTGTTCTGCTCTGTTGGCCTTGTATTAGACAATGACAATGTGCCGTCCACATGCGGTCACTCCTCCACAGGCCAGCCATTGTTTGGTTCTCCTGCAGAAAGTCTTTATTGGTGCTCTAGGAAACTCAGTCACTCAGGAATAATCACAGCGCTCCAACTGCAGGGAAGAGCTGAACCCCCGTCTGGAGGAAAGGCTAACAATGGGAGGAAAGGCAACATGATTTCTAACATCGTTTAACGCTACTTTTTTTAGGTTACTGTGGCAGGCTACAAAATAGCGGCTTGGGCAGGGAAGGATCACGGGCCGGTCCAGCGGGACGAGGGCCTCGGGGCCTCTGGGCCTCAGGACTGTCAGGAGCCTCCGAAGCCTCAGGCCACATGACTCAAGATTGCCAAAGTAAACTGAGTAACAGGGCCCTTGCAAAGTTTATATATATACATTTTTTTGTAGTTTATATATATTTATTAACATAATATATGTGTGTGTGCTGTGCATATTTATTATGTATATATAAATACACACACATGCATGTTTATATTTAAGAAAAATATGTTATGTTTATATATTAAATATATTTATAAATAATTTAAATTATATGAATATACATATATGCATGTAAATACATGTAAATATTTTCAAAATATATATTACATGTGTATTTATATATACACAATATATGTGTGCGTACTGTGTATAGTTACTATGTAAACAAAAACTTTTATTTCGGATGCGATTAATCGATTGACAGCACTAATATATATATATATATATATATATATATATATATATATATATATATATATATATGCATGTATATATATATATATATATATGCATGTATGATAAAGATATGCCTTTTTCCCCAAAAAATTATAAAAATAAATAATGTTTATATATTTATTTATTCTATTATTATATATTTAAGTGTTTTTATATAAATGTTTGTAAATATAAATGCACACCATACCAAACAACATTTTGAAAATATATGCATAAATTCTATAATATTTTGAATATGTACATATTTAAATCACACACACACACACACACACACACACACACACACTATATATTAATTTAAAAAAATATTTTGAAATTAGATTAAAAAATTATACAATATTTTATATTTTATTAAAATTAGTCAATCATATATATAAATATATTGAACATTTTTTTGTATTCATTTTTATTTTTATATTTTATTTTAATATGTACATTTTAAGACAGTACTAAACTTTTTTTTTTTTTTAATATATGCATATGTTCAAATATATTCATGATATATTCAAATATATAGAATATGAACATTATCAATTCAAGACACCCCTACTAAATAACCTTTTATTTTGACTTTCTGTTGGGGTTCAAAGATTAATGAATGGGGTTTGAGGGTTCTGGCACGAGTGGAGTCTGAAGACCGGCCCCGGCTCGAAGATCTTTTCAACATGTTTTAACCTGAAAACTTTAGCGATGGTCTAAACTACAAGCTGTATTCAGGGCGGCCTGTATATCAATCTCAGTGCACCCACCCAAAACACCAGTTTTAAAGCCTGAGAAGACTAAACATACAGCGCTGGATGGAAGACTTTAAGAGAGCTGGAGATAAGTGTGGCTTTGAAGATGAAAGATTAAATAAGACTGGGCAGAAGGAGAGCTTTTGATGCATTTCCATAACCTTGAAGAAGTTATTTCACCTGGCTGAAGCCAGTAAAAGAGCTTTTAATAGCAGCCAAAGCACAAGTGTGGCTCAGAGGAGATGTGTGTGGGGTCTGGGAGGATCTGCCCTCTTTGATGGTGTTTATGGTGACGGATCAGACCCGGACCCGTAATTATATCTAAACGACGTGGATTCCAGGTGGCTCACTGCCGCTCTATTAAAACAGATGGACATCTGCTACAAAACCACACGACCTACAGAGTCCAACATCTCCATTCCTACTAGCTCACACTTATATCCTGAACCGCAACACATCATTTGCACCAAAATCATGCAACTTGTTAAGGAAAGGTTTATTTTTTTTAAAGTGACCAGAATTACAAACCCAAGAATACAAAGGTTTGGAATAAATAAAAATTTTTTTTAAATATTTTTGTCTTATCAAGGCTGCATTTATTTTATTAATATACAGTAAAATCAGTAAAATTGTGAAATATTATTACAATTTAAAATAGCTGTTTTCTATATGTATATATGGTCAAATGTGATTTATTCATATGATGCAATGCTGAATTTCCAGCATCATTACACCAGTCTTCAGTGTCACATGATCATTAGAATTCTATAAATCAGAAATTATTCTAATATGCTGATATATACATTGTATGCAGGACATATAAAAATTTCCCATAATTCTTTAATATATAATAAAATAATAATAAAACATAATATATTTTTTCATATATATATTATATACACACACACACACACACACATACATATACATATATACATACATTCATTAAAAAGTAAATAAATATATATAAATATAAAATAAATATATATATATATATATATATATATATATAAATAAAAGAAAAAAATATATATATATTTATTTATATTTAATATTTATATATTTTTATTTATATTTATTATTATTATTTATATATATATATATATATATATATATATATATATATATATATATATATTTAATATTTGTATTCATTTATTTATTATATTTATTATTATTTATTTATTATATATATATATATATATATATATATATATATATATATATATATATATATATATATATTTGACTAAATGTCAAACAAAACAAAACAAAAAAAATTTATGTAGATATAAAACTGATATTCACTATGGAAATTAGTATGGCTTTTTAAGGTTTCATTGACTTCTGTGACTTTTGCAGGCCTGGAAACCACAATTTAAAGTTTTTCCAAGACTGTGGGAACCCTGAACAGATCATTAAAAATGCAGTTTTAACAAATCATTGCCATTTGACCTGAGCTGCACTTAGACACCTTTTACTGCAATGCAAAAATACGGCAACTAAGCTGTGATTCACCAAACAAAGCCGCTCTAAACAAACCGCGTGTGAACTCCTGACAGTCTGACGGGAAGGGCTTTCTCCGGTGTGTTTAGTGGGTCAGGAAGACAAAGGCACATGCACCAGCTCTCCAGCGGAGCATGAAGGCCGTGAAACAGGAGCGAGAGCACAGGTTACTGAGAGCCGCCTCATACATGCAGGTGTCAAAGCAGCGTTAACATCTCTCCAGAGCATCTGAGGACAAATGCAAGATTATAGAGGCGGAAAACACAATGAGCCGACAGCAGGGGTCTGACGACTCAGATACGTGATTCTGAACTGAACCGGCTATTTAAAAAACATCTGTGAAGACATCAGAAAACTTCCTGAACTGTTTACAGACCTTGCTTTGCTTTTCTAAAAATAAACAAAAATATACTTACATTTATTCACTTAGCAGAAGGTTTTATCCAAAACAATTTACAAATGCAACAAGTAATTTAAGGTTTTTTTCTATTTAATTTATTTTCTTTTTAATTTGATAAAATATTTATTTATTTATTTATTTTAATTAATTTAGAGTATAATTCAGTTTACAATTAATCCTGAAATGCATAATATGGGTTAAACATTTCAGATGCTATACAAAAATAAGAATATAAATAAGAAATAAGAAAATAAATCCATATTTAATAAATTCTTACAGCTCATTAAACAAACATTTTAAGGACTTCTTTCATATGCAATGAACGATAAATAAATAAATACATAAATATAATCTTCATATAATACAATCAGAATAATGTTTATATATATATATATATATATATATATATATATATATATATATATAAAAATAATGAATATTTACATTTTTACAATTTATAAATATATTCAAAATATTATGCTAGAATATTTATTATTATGTATTAAAGAATACAATCGTTTACGTAGAATAATATTCAATATGATGATAATAATAAAAATCTATTATTTTATTATACTACAGTATTTAGGTTTGCAGAATATTAATTGAACAGTGTGAATTAAGTCAACTAAGTCTAAAGAAAAAAATACACCAAATAAATAGTTTTTTATGTATATTTTATTTATTTATATATATATATATATATATATATATATATATATATATATATATATATATATATATATATATATTTAATTTTAATATCATTTTTAATAAAAAAAATTAAATTCATAATTTTATTATTTTCTTTAAAATAAATATTATATTATATTATTTACAGTATTTTATCATTTTATTTATTATTCAATTATTATAATTAATATTATTATAATTATAATTATTATAATTGTGTCTGTGTGTTAAGCTTACAATTATTAACTGCAGTTATTATTTACATATCATCAGCTGAATGTCTGAATAATGGTGACGCCTCTGGCTAAATCCATTTTGAAAGCAGTCTGTGAACGGCGCACCTGATGTGACTGGCAGCTGTCGAACAGGTTGATGTCTACAGAAGGAATGTCCATCGACTCGCTGAGGACAAAAGCCACATGCAGCTGCTCTCAAACAGGTTCTGTAGTGAATCTCTGAGCGATGACACAACAACACAAACACACAGAGCAAACTCAGAGCTCACACACACACACGAGCCTGCTGTGACACGGCAAACGATCGGTGATTACGAGACGAGTTAAAGTGCTGTAATTGAGGGATCAATTCAAGACGCCGCTCCCATGATGTCTGCATTACAGCACAATAGACTAAAGCCAGTCCTAAAGCCACTCATTACCAAACAGGTCGAGTTAAAGGATGGTAACACTGTGCTTACAGACTAACCTCCACAAAACACAGATCAATATATCCCTAAACAGCCATTAAAATTAGCACAGAAATACCTAAAAAAGTCAAGTCAATACAGACTGTTGCAATACAGATTCTGAGATATAAACAGGAAAATAACAGAATCAATCATGCAAAGTCCTCCGAATAAGAGACTAATTCAAATTCTGCTATAAAACAGCTCTAAAAAGACAACAGTGCCATTATCCGGCTCAATTCAGTTCAATAACGAAGCTGAACAATTATGAAACAAGTTCAGTTCAGCTTGGTGTCATTATTCAGATCAATTCAGTTCAAGTTTTGTTCTCATCAAACAGTTTCACAGTAGTCAGATTGATAATATTACTGAATATTAAGAGTCTTTTAAACCCCCAAAAAACAACCAAAATATCATCTAAATATGGTTATGATGGTGTATATACTGTAAAGGCACCATGACATTTCATCATTTGCAAGTCAATTTGGATAAAAGCATCTACTAATGAATTAATGTAAATATACCACAGTACAGTCACAGTATTTTTTGTAAGTGAACAAAGTTTTGCCATGCAGTATTAGTTTAGTGCTATCATAGTTTTTGTTAATATTTTGCATAAAAATGAATTTTTAAATCCTCTACTTTCATGTTAATTTTAGTTAAAGTTTTAGTAATTTTGTTGTGTAAGTTTTTTTTATTAATTTTATTTGAGTTTTAGTTTTAGGTATTTTAGCACATCAAGTTAAACTAAACAAAAATGAGAAATGTTGACTTGAAAATAAAACTTGGAGCTGAAATAAAAATAAGTGCAAGTTTTTTAATATTTTACTTTATTTCACTTAACGTTTATTTTATTTAAAGTAACAAAAGTGTTTTTATTTATGGTTTTATGTTGAGTTAATTATAATAACCCGTTGCAAGGAAAGACATTTCCCTGTTTCATAGGACAATCACAATCCAGTGAAAAGTAGTGAATGCTTTCTTCATTTAAAGTTCAGCTGAAAGCGTGACAGCGATACCTGTGTGATTCATAAGCGATGTCAAACGCGACCTGCTTACCTTTATACTCAGGTAATTATCACAGCTCCGCGACTTCGCTCTGGAGTGCATAGTGCTCCGCGTCCACATTCAGGGCTCAAGACAGTAGAAAAACCATAAATATGCAAATAAATAAATAGGATTAATCCAGTGTAAGTCCATGCAGAGAGCGATTGGGCTCCTCTGCACCCATGACTGCCTCAGCTGGTGTGTCTCTGCTCTTGTGAGAGGTTTGAGAGAGAGAGAGAGAGAGAGAGAGACGGCCCTCCTCCTGTGGCCTCTCCCAGCTGGATAATGCATACTGATGCAATTTCCTTTAGCGCTGAGAAAACACACATCTGAGCTGCACACAGGCACAACAAAACCCCCGTCCCACAAGTGCCCTGCAGGGGAACAAACCTTTACTACCCCCTACTCTCCAGCGGCCGGAGCCTCCCCCTCTTTGTCCCGACAAAACAAATGGACTAGGGTTTCAGCTTATGCTGTCGCTTTTGTAAAAGAAGGAGGGAGAACAGAAAAAAGAAGACATCAGCATGCCATCGGCGGCTCGGGTCACTCGACTACAATAATGCTGCACTCAATCTCGCTAATCCAAAAACTAGAGCTGACACACACTAGCAGACCATAAAGCGGTGCAAAACAAACAAACAAAAGTGCTTGAATATAAATATATAAATATAATGTATTAAAAAGTATTTTTAATGTACCTTTTAATGGATTTTATGAATACATTACAATACTTATCTATTCATTGCTATTAAAAAGTATTTAATGCACCTTCTAATGCATTTTAGAAATAAATTATAATACAAATCTATTCACTGTTACACATTTAGAAAGCATAATGCATGAAAACACATGTAACAAGGAATCTGCAAATATAATGCACGGTTACAATTATTTATGATAAGATATAATGCATTTAAATGTGCATTATGAAAACCTTTATAATGCATTACACAAAGGCTTCAGGTGCCACCGTAAAACATTTATATCTCGACTGATTCTTCTCAACATCACTAAGATTGAATGGAGAGCAAACAGAGACTCTTAAGTTGTAAATGCTTCTTATAAGAATCTTAAAATCAACAGTTGAAAGAAAATGCAGAACAGATCTATTTTCTATCTCAAATGATGCTCCTTTACATAATAAATACAGCAATTTTTTTTTTCGCAGTGACAGCAGTGAAATTAAATGGACAACAAATGGAGAAAAAAAGTCTTAAATATTTCACATAAGAATGTAAAATTTAACACAAGAAAGAAAAAATACTATTTTATTTTCTATTTTTAGACTCTTAAGTCTTATATTATTTTTTATAACTTTTTATTTTTTAATATATTTTATAATATTTATATATATTTATATATTTTTTAAAATATTTTAATTTTTATAGTCTTATAATATTTCACATAAGAATCTAAAATTTAACATATGAAAGAAAAAATTCTATTTTATATCTCAATTGGTTTTCCTTGGCAGAAATAAGATTGAATGGCACAGAAGCCCGTTTCTGACTTTAAATAAAAAAAATAAAATAAAAAAAGCTGTAAATGCTTCTTATAAGAATCCAAAAATCAACATTTGAAAGAAAATGCAGAACAGATCTATTTAAAGATAGATAAAAGCTGATATAAGTGAAAGCTCCATTGAGTCAATAAAAGAGCAACAACTGAGCAAAACTGGGTTTTCATGGAAATATCTACAATAAAACCCTAATCATAGGTTATCTGCCAGTTACACACACCCTAACAAGCTAGCAGAACTCATAAAACTCAATTACATTAACTTAATTACGGAGTTTGTTCACTTTTTTCAAGTTAGCAGAAATCAAGATTTTGATTTCTTTGCACACACACATTAATCACACTTAACTGAGCAACCACCGAGTAAGTTAACTCAGTCAGCTTGAGCTGATGAGTGTTTGCATGCTTGTCTGCGTGTGGCACACCTGCGCCGAGCGTGTGGAAAGCTTGAACATGTCCACACACTGCCATGGAATGTGTAACTCCAAACATGTCAGAGTCGTCCATTACCACCCTAAAGATCCGCCAGACCTCCACCAGATCACATTAACCCCAGAAAATCACGTTAAACAGAGGAGCCAGTGCTGGGGCTAATCATGTTAGGCTATATTTAGAAGAGCTGGATTCTTGACACGCAGCATTGGTCACATGACATCATTGTGTCTCATTCACATGTGAGATTAACAGGGATTTAAGTCGGGTTTAGCTGATATCGTAATATGTTTTGTAAATATTTGCCACAGTTCTTCATTGTGTTGTCATTTGAATCGAAACGAGCGGATGACCCGTTTAAGCAATAGTTCAGAAACATTCATATTTATGCATTTGGCAGATGCTTTCATCCAAAGCAACTTACACTGCATTCAATGCATGCACTTTATCAGTTCATGCATTTCTTGGGTATCGAACCCACAACCTTGTGCCACTGTTTGAGCTACAGGACCTGCATGAAGACTCTTAACAGATTTGAGGATGAGTACATAATGCTGAATTACTCCTTTATGCAATGGCCAGCTCAAACAGTAGGTCATGGGTTCGATTCCCAGGGAATGCATGAACTGATCAAATGTAGACTTTGAATGCAATTTAAGTCACTTTGGATAAAAGCATCTGCCAAATGCATAAATGTAAATGCAATGAGAAAAGCACTATAATGACATTGCACTAGATAAATTTGTGTACACACACAAACACAAAAACATAGTACACAGGAAATGCCTCTGGTATCTGATGGAGGTACAGTATTTAAGGATTTTAAACACTGATCTGGTATCTCTTCAGGCATCCAGTCTAAAGCCATAATTCATCCTGTTCTCCACTAGAGGGCTGTTCTTCACACTGCAGGTCAAGACTAAATCAAGATTGTTTAGCCAGATATACAGTTAAATCATGCCATTGCACGTCAACTTCATATTTTACAAAATTAAGTTTTAATTGTCCAACTCCTGCAGAAGAACTACATGTAGTGCTTTGATGAACTGCTTTGTTTATCCTCTTTTGTAAGTTGTTTTGGACAGAAGCATCTGCTAAATGCCTAAATACAAATGTAAATGTAAATTACATATAATCCTAAAGATTCACCAGAGCAAAGGGAATCAGAAAAGATACTGTTATTATAGAAACAGGAATCACACTAAAAGATCTCAGCACAGCAAATGATGCACTTGTGCCATTCTTCTTAAACTCTTGAACATTTACTTGTAATGTGTCTGAATATTTATAAACGTATGCAATAAAATATGCAATAAAATATAAATAAATACACATATACATCTATTGCAAAAGTCTATTGCAATATATATATATATAAATATATATATATATATATATATATATATATATCAGTTCCAGATTTAAAACAATATGGATGAATAAGAGAACACTGTCATGCTCAATTGCAGTTTCCTTCAAGTAACTTACAGACGAGACCAACATGCAGTGCATGCATGCATTTTAGTTATCTTATCTTGGGTGAGTAGCTCTTAAGTTAAGAGGTGAAGTAGCCCTAGAGAATCTACACAGTAGCCGTCTAATCTACAGTCACTGCTTTGGGACATCAAGCTGTTCAGTTCAAGGCTGTGCAAGATGTTTTTCTCTCAAACTATCAGACAAAGAACTCAACCAAGAATGAAAATATGATCCATTATAAAGTTAAAGTTAAAGTCCTGCTAAGTCTGTCTGTTTGCAGTTTTCAGGGCACTAACGGATGCTCACAGCAGCATATTGAACATTATTTTATTTGTGCAAACAGGTATGAAGAGGAATAAAAACACACAGCTCTGCCATCAACATCGGTCACATTACTTCCTGTTTTTCAAAAGCAGCTGCTGAAAATATCTCAAAATACGTTCTTCAAACTTAGAAAGCCCATTCTGTGAGATGCAGAGAAACAGATAAGAGCCTCCCCGGTGACAGCAGCATCTGATAACACATCTAACATAAATTAGCCAGATGACAGCCACAGCAGCCCTGCTCGCGTTCCCATAATCATAACTCATGTGTGCAATAAACAGCCCGTGTCTGTCATGACCTACAGAAGCAGAAAACAGCTCTCCATCCAAACATCTGACAGCATCTTTAAAACAACCAAGAGAATCCATAAAATGAGATTATTACTTGCATTTTATTCTAATTTGCCTCCTGAAGAGAATGAGACAATGACTATATGAGGGAATCTAATGAAAGCTATCAAGAACCGATCCTGGTCATATTTCACGCTAAATTCTAAAGAAAGAAACATACAAATTATGGTAGCTGCTTCAGTGTAATTTTAGTAGGCCTATTAATCATAGTTTTTAAAGGGGTCATATGATGCGATTTTAAGTTTTTCTTTCTCTTTGGAGTGTTACAAGCTGTTTGTGCATAGATAAGATCCCTGAAGACTAAAGTCTCAAAACCAAAGAGATATTCTTTATAAAAGTTAAGACTCTGCCACACCCCCCTAAAACGGCTCATTCAAACACGCCCCCACATGTCTACGTCACGGTGCAATTCATCGACTAGCCGCTAGAGGCTGGCTCCAAAAGGGAGTCAGTCCCATAGACTCCCATGTTAAAATGCCCAACTTTACAGCAGAAAAAAAACGTTTACAGCCTAGTACAAAAAGTGGTTTTGGTCTATATAACTAATTTTGCCCTTCATGACAACTGTGAGGGGGGTGAATTTTATTATAAGTCATCCGTTGAAATTATATTAAACCTTAAAGTTCTGCATAATTAAGGGCGTGGCCACTTGAGGGATAGGTGGATTGCCGCTGCTGTCACCACCGTCGAGCTAAGAGGGCGTGGTTTCAGCAACCAACTCCCGCCTCTTTGCCCATTTTCGATTATCTGGGAGTGATGCGCGGTGACGCACTGCCAAAATGGCGACGGCCGACTCCGCCCACTTTGAGCTTCAAAAACGCTCTTCATAAACCTACGGGTGACGTCACGGACACTACATCCATGTTTTTATACAGTCTATGAACACGACGCGTAAAAAGACAGTATAAGTCAATATAATCAGTAATTATGTCCCCACTGGATGCAACAAATGCCTCGTTTGTAATAGGTTTTATTGTTTTTGTGTCGTCGCGCCAGGACACGGCATCACCATACGGTAAGGGGCGTAACATTTCCGTCTCACGCTTGAGGTATTCGGCCAATCACAACGCACTGGATAGCTGGTCAATCAGAGCACGCCTCGCTTCTCAGAACGATGAGCTTTGTAAAAATCAGTGCGTTTCAGAAAGGTGAAGCATAGAAGAGCAACAATAATGTACAGTATGTGGAAAATAATGTGTTTTTTTTTTTTACCTTAAACCACATTATTACATTGCATTACACCAAATACACAAAATGGTCTTTTTAGCAACGTCACATGACCCCTTTAATCAATATTTTTAATTAGGTGTATTTTTTATATTTTAAGTTTTAAATATTTGCATTTGTCTGAATATTTTGCAAAAAACATTAGCGATCAAATATAAATAATTACAAAATTTATTTCATTGTTTATTTATTTTATTTTGACAAATTTTCATACACACACACACACACACACACACATATACATATATATATATATATGTATATCATATACTCAATCAATAATTAGGTTTATTTTTGTATTTTAAGTTTTCATTTTAATTATGGTTTAATTTATAGTAAATTTGTTATGTACTTTTGTCATTTTCGTTAGTTTAAATATTACTATTTAGATTTAATTTATTTTTGATTTAGTTTTAGTTTTACTTAAGTTTTTTTTTTTTTTTGTATATGCATTAATTTTATTGCTTATTTTAGTACTTCAAATTAAACTTATTTCAGTTAGTAGCCAAGGCAACATTTCTTAGTTTCACTTAGTTTAAGTCTATTTTAATAATTTAAATATTTAATAATATTTTATATAGCCAAGGCAACATTTCTAAATTTTGTTTAGATTAGGTTATTTTTATTGTAATCTATTTAATAATATTTCATAATTTTTTATTTATTTAATTAATTTCAGATGTATATCAATTAACATTTTTTACATAAATGTAGTTTACAATAATAATCTTGTGCTACTTATATCATACTGAAACACCACCTCTTTAATTCAGAACTAGAAAATGCTGCAAATTAAACTCATGTTTGCCGATGCTCTGCTGAAAAACACTGTCTTGGTGGAACAATTTTCACTCAGAAATTGCTAGTAAATTTCACAAATATTCACATAGAAACTTCAAGTAGAACGACTGAAACAGTATTTTCTTGTAAAACATACTCCAATAATCTTACTAAAGTTTTACCTACAACATAATTGCAGCAGCGTGTGTAAAATAAACATAACGTCACGGCCCGTGTTTCAGCGCTCTGAATCGGATGGTTCACATATTTTGACCTGAATGAGACGGCATGCACGTCTCTGTGATTGACAGACGAGGAGTCAGTCTGACGTCACACACGCTCACCCTGCTGAGGAATGTGACGCCCTGATCTCACTGCAGGCCACCCGCGCTTTACTGCACACTTCCTGTGCTGCCACACTCACCCTGACCACTAAAACACAGCAGAGTCACTCAAAGCTGCTGTCAGTCATCCGCTGCCTAAAGTTATACGTCTAAATGCATCACAGGCCACAGGAAAGTAACATCACACATGAGATGCTTTCTCCTAAAAAGCAATGAGATTTAAATGGAGACTCGACCAGTGTCCCAATGTGCATACTATCCATCCTAAATTCTATGTGATATTAGTAATTTTCAATACTATTTAGGGCAAATAGGGTGGGATAGTATGCACATTGGGACGCAGGGTGTCTCCAAGTCTCCAATCTTGCATCAGTTTCTGCTTCTGAGAGAAAGACCTCTACTCTAGAGTTATCAGCATTTGGGGCCAATTTTTTTTAAAAGAAATGTATATTTTTGTTCAGTAAGGATGCATTAAAGTGATCGAAAGTGCCATTAAAGACATTTCTAATGTTACAAATGATTTCTATTTCAAATAAATGCTGTTCTTTTGAACTTTCTATTCATCTGTGAATCCTGAAAAATATATCACAGTTTCCACAAAAATATTGTGCAGCACAACTGTTTTCAACATTGATAATAATCAGAAATGTTTCTTGAGCAGCAAATCAGCATATTAGAATGATTTCTGAAGGATCATGTGACACTGAAGACTGGAGTAATGATGCTGAAAATTCATCTGCGCATCACAGGAATAAATTACATTTTCACAGATATTTGCATAAGAAACAGTTTTTAAAATTACAATAATATTTCACAATTTTTACTGTATTTTCCATCAAATAAATGCAGCCTTGGTGAGCAGAAGAGGCTTCTTTCAAAAACATTAAAAACACACACAACTTTCTAAAGTTTAACACAAGAGCTGAAATGCACAGCTTTGATTGGCTCTTGTTTTTATAAAATCATGACAACAGCAATGTCCAATAAATCAATAACTGTATTACTATTAATAATATAAATAAACAATTAATCGGCCAGGCAACTGTGACTTGGTGCATTGCTATAATTCGTCACAAGAGCATTTTACAACATCTCTGAACACGACTCCCCCAATCAAACTCTGTTTTACACACAACATTATAATACATATCTGATCCCTGCATGAGCTATGCAATGAATCTGGAATATAAAGCACACTGTACTCACAAAGGTGAACTCTTGATCCAGCGGTCAGTGTGTGAATCCTCTCTAGATCCTGTGGATGTGAGTCTGCAGACGTCAAGCAGAGAAACACACATTAGTGCTCTGAGCAGCTCACATGGCCTTGAGAAAACACACACACACACACACACACACACACACACACACACACACACACACACAGCTGGTCTGGGAATCCAGTCTCCTCTGCTGTGGGAGTGTGAAGCACAGACAGAAGCCTGATATCAGACGGACACAACTCGACCAAGGACGCCGATACCATACCAGTGTGTATTGTGTATTTTGGGAAACAGTCTCAGAAAACACTCATTATTGCTCAAAAGCAATATCAAAACCTTTCTTGTGTGTGAAGGATTACTAAAGTGTTTAATAATAAATGTTGCTCTTCCAAAGCTAATGGAGCTCAGTTTAATGTAAGTGTCTCAGATGTTTCTCCTAATAAAAATAGAAACAAATGGAGTTAATTGCATGGAAATTTAGATATTTTTCCTCCAACCGTTAGAGTTTACTGGGACGTTTTTTCAGGAGAATCATCTGAAAAGTCTTCATTTGCTGTATTTAATCACATTTCTATCTAGGAAGCAATTGAGAGATTGCATTGGTGATTTTTCCTTTCTAGATCTGAATGTGTATTTTGGGAAACAGACTCGAAAAAACAATCATTATTGCACAGCCAATAGAGCTATTTCAGTGTTTCAGATGTTTACTCTACAAATCCTTAGGAGAAATAAAAATAGAAACAAATGGAGTCAACTGCACGACAATTTTGAGATACTTCCTGAAATTATACACAGGAAAAAAATAATAATGTCATGCAGAAATTGCTAGAAATTTCACAGTAAATTAGAAAGAAATGCAAGTAACACACTGAATTAAACATGATAGTTTGAAGTAGAAAGTCGTATTTTCTTGTACAACAGCCTCCAATAATTTTAATAAAGCAAATTTTAAACATATGAGATTTCCAGGCTTTTTCCAGCAGAAACATCTGAGAGAAGACTTGCGTAAAGTTTCATAAATCATAATAAAATCATAAATAAATAATACAACTTTGAAAAATATTTTTTTACAGTATAAATCTGACACATATGGGATTATTGGGGCTTTATTAATCTGAAAAGATTTAGTTTGCTGTATTTAATCAGAAAAGACAGTCATTATTGCTCAAAGTTCTGTAGCTCAAGAGACTTGATGGATTTGTTTTAAGTGTCTACAAATGAAATAAGTGGAGTTAACTGCATGACAATTTTGAGATATTTTATGAAACTGTAGATGAGAAACATATGAGATTACTTGAGGAGAAACATCTATGAAGATGTTTACTATGAAGTTTACTGTATTTAATCACATTTCTATCTGGGAAACAAGTGAGATATTAAAGAGGTTGCACTGGTGATTTTTCCTTCCTATTCAGAGCCATAAAAACTAATTATTGCTTAAATTTGCTGTTAGTCCTGCTACAAATCCATAGGAGTCAATTGCATGGTAATTTTAAGCAGAAACATCTGAGAAGACTCAATTTGCTGTATTTAATCTATCTAGGAAACAACAGAGACTGCATTGGTGATTTTCCTCCCTAGTCAGGGTCGATCCGAGTGTGTATTGAGTATTTTGGGAAGCAGATTGTCAAGGATGAAGGTATAGATTCAGAAACACACACACAAGAGCCGCAGTATGTCCTTCTACGGGAACGACTCGACCTCTCGGTCAAACGCTGTTTAGAGCACATGGAGATAATGGACCAGGCTTTATATTTAACCACACTTTCAGTGTTTGGTGAGGACAGACTCAAACATTCATCAGCCTCAGTCCAAACAAGACGGCTAACTGACGGTCATTAAAAACAGAAGCCAGTCCCACAGCTGGACCACATGGCTGAGGAAATCAGGATATTTTACAGTATTCCATATATAATATTTATATATTTGATTTTATAATAGCTTTTTTCGATTTTAAACAGGTAAATTCAATCCAAACTAATAAAGGACAAAATCTAGTTAAAAATGGCCAAATATTCATCACATTATTGCTTAATTTTAATGTTTGAGTTGCTTGTTTGCAAGTAAACAGCAACAAAGCATTTAAGTTAAGAAAGACCTTAGTTATAATTGTAGTGGTTTTATCACTAATGGGTTTCTTAGCTTTAGTGGTTTGTTGCAACTGGCTGCAACAAACCACTCTATATCTCTATATTCAGCTTTGTTTATAGCTTTTTTCCCCCCATGCCAGTCTATTATTGTGATGATAACTATTTCAGATAAACCCACCACTAAACGGGACACATAAACAAAACAAACTGTGATTCAAACTGCTCAGTTTTAATTGATGGCTTTGCAAAAGTCACCATGTGAAGAAATACATTACATGCCTTAAATGCATTTGATTAAAGTTTGTTTTGTTCCCAAAATGGTGTAGTTACAGTATTTACCAGCAGGGTTAACTGACGAAACTAACCAGCAAAAAAAACCAAATAATAATAATAATAACAAATTTAACGTTCGGCTATACGAGACTACAGTTTACACTACCAGTCAAATGTTTTTAATGTTTATGAAAGAAGTCTCTTCTGCTCACCAAGGCTGCATTAATTTGATTAAAAATACAATAAAAATTTTTAAATATTTTTATAATTCAAAATAAGTGTCTTCTATGTGAATATATGTTAAAATATAATTTATTGCTGTGATCAAAGCTGAATTTTCAGCATCATTACTCCAGTCTTCAGTGTCACATGATCCTTCAGAAATCATTCTAATATGCTGATTTGCTGCTCAATCATTAATTATTATTGAGGATCAAAGATTAATAATGGTTCTAATTATTTTCAACCGTGATACATCTTTTTAGGATTTTTTGATGAACAGAAAGCATCTGTTTGAATCAGCATATTATAATGATTTCTGAAGGATCATGTGACACTGAAGACTGGAGTAATGATGCTGAAAATCCAGGTTTGATCACAGAAATAAATTACATTTTACAATATATTTACATAGAAAACAGTTATTTTGAATTGTAATAATATTTCCCAATTTTACTGTTAAATTTTTTGATCAAATTAATGCAGCCTTGGTGAGCAGAAGAGACTTTTTCAAAACAGTAAAAAATCGTAATAATTCCAAACTTGTGAGCAGTAGTGAACATATTTGCACACAGAGGAGCTCCTGGGTTGACTGGCACCTGTCGAGTGTGTGTTCAGACATACAGAGCTGTGAACACAAAGGCTGCTGTCTTCTCTATAGGCACAGGTGGCTGGAGAAGCGAGGGTTCGCGTTACACAAACACACACACACTCCTGTGATATCAGCTGAGCTGCTACTGAGGGAATGTGATCTAACACACAGACCACATGGAGAAGGAAAACTTGACCCAAACACACAGTTCAAGCCTCTAAACGCTGAGCTTAAAGGTCAGTAAACACAGCCTATGGTCACAAAATAACAGAGTCAAAATGAACATCTATGAAGAAGTATGTACTCAATGCTACTGTCATTTTTGTGAGATTAATCGCAGGTGAAAAGTTTGTGTTGAAATGAATGCATGTGAATCAGCTGCAATTTTCTTTTGTGGATACAATAAAAATGTGGCTCCAAAATACATAAAAATGTTTAAAGATGTTAAAGTTATGAAAATAGGCATGCAAACTTCATGGATATTTCAGAAAAACAGACATTTAAAACATGCTGGAAAAAAATAGCACAGAAACCCACCAGGGTCATTATAGTTAACTAAAACCATAAACATTTTCATTACTTAAAATGTTAAAATGTTACTTTAAGTGAATAAATGTTAACTGAAATAGAGAGAACATTTTTTTATAAAAATTTTTTGTGTATATTTAAAAAATATTTAATATATTTAACATTTTATTTCAGCTAGTTGCCAAAGCAGTTTCTTACTTTAATTTAGCTTAACTTGATATACTAAAATAAGTTAAAACTAAAACTGAAATATATATTAATAAAAATTAAAACACACAACAAAATTACTAAATTTTAGTTAAAATTTAAATGAAACAAAATATTAAATAAAACTAAAATAAAATTTAATAAAAACTATATAAACATATTAAAAATATATTAAAACAATGTAATTAAAAATGTAAATAAAAAATGACAAAAACAATTACTAAAAAAAATACAAAATAATAATTACTAAATAATTAAATTTAAATGAAAAGAGAAAATATAAAAATAAAAAACTAACTCAAAATATTAATAAAAACTATAGTACAAAAACATAAAATAGAAACCCAAAGCAACATTTCTCATTGTAATTTAATTTAAATTGATGTGCCAAATAAAACTAAAACTGAAATAAAAGTGAAAAAACACTATATAGATATATTAAAAAAAACAACAAAAAAACAATAAAAAAAAATAATAAAAATGACAAAAAACCACAAAACAAAATTACTCAAACTTTAGCTAAAATTTACATTAAAACAGAAAATATAAAAATAAAACACTAACTCAAAATATGAATAAAAACTAACGCAGAAAGCCATGGCTCACCTTCTACGGTCTCTGTGGTTTGGTCTCGCAGGTCAGAGCCAAGCTCATACGCCACGTTCATCAGTCACTCCAGTTGCTCTGAGGAAAACACGAAAGCTACAATAAGTCTGAGATCCTGCAGGCATCACAGCTCTTCAGCGGGTCATGACGCTCGCGTCCTATCTGCTTATGTCATCTCTCTTCTATACCGTCTCTGCCAAAGCCTTGAAGTGAGCGCGCGCTTACTATAGAACGTTATCTTGAGCCATTATAGCAGCAAAGAAGGTCAAAGATGAGCATCATCACACTGAATTTGTTAGTATTTTTAAATTCTAACTAATTCAAAAGAAATTTGGGGTGTGGTTGGCATTTTTAATAAATCATTGAATAAAATGAAGATTGTATCATTGAAAAAGAGACTAGTGAAAAATTATTTTAAAAAAATTTTAAAAATATATATTTAAAGAGCTCAGCATCATGTGTTTGCAGATGTTGCTTGGCTTGATTTTTGCATCTAATGTGACAAAATTCAGGATTTTTAAATATTAAAAAAAAAACCTTTGGAGTCAGTAAGATTATATTTTTGAAAGAAATTAAAACTGAGTTTTATTCATCAAGGATGTATTAAATTGATCAGGGGACATTAAAGACATTTATAATGTTACAAAAGACTTATGTTTCAAATAAACACTGTTCTTTTGAACTTTCTATTCATCTGTGAATCCTGAAAAAGCTATGTGTGTGTTCCACTGATCACACTGCATTTACTGATCAAAAATACAGTAAAAATGTAAAATATTATTAGAATTTAAAATAGCTGTTTTCTATGTGAATATCTGTTAAAGTGTAATCTATTTCTGTTATGCGCAGCTGAATTTTCAGCATCATTACTCCAGTCTTCAGTGTCACATGATTCCTCAGAAATCATTCTAATATGCTGATTTGCTGCTCAAGAAACATTTCTGATTATTAGCAATGTTGTGCTGCTTAAAAAAGACACTTTTATTCATCAAGGAAGTATTGAATTGATCAAAAGTGACAGTAAAGTGACATTACAAAAAATTAGTTTCAAATAAACACTGTTCTTTTGAACATTCTATTCATCAAAAAATCCTGAAAAATAAAATGTATCAAAGTTTCCACAAAAATATTCATCAGCACAACTGTTTTCATCACTGATTATAATCAGAAATGTTTCTTGAGCAGCAAATCAGCATATTAGAATGATTTCTGAAGATCATGTGACACTGAAGACTGGAGTAATGATGCTGAAAATTCAGCTGCACATCACAGAAATAAATTACATTTTAACAGGTATTCACATAGAAATCACTATTTTAATTTGTAATAATATTTTACATTTTTATTGTATTTTTGATCAGTAAATGCAGTGTGAACAGTGGAACACACACATAGCTTGTCCTCACTGAACCCAGATGAGAGCAGATGTCAGTCTGTATTGTCACATGGATTACAGGAGACACTCAAACAACCTCCAGGTGTTCATTCCACACAAGAAACTCCTCCTTCACATCAATAAAACCTGCCAGAGCTCCACCATTCACCACACAGGACTAACACATTTACTCACCCTCATGTCACTGCTGTTATTATTCATTCAGTGACATTCATGAATCTTCACAGAAACTTTTAAAATCTTCCTCTCAGGTTTCACTTTCAAACGCCTCGATAAACACGAGAACCAGTTGCAATGATGCCAAACCTAAAGCATGAGGATGAGGATGAGCAGTTTTGGATGAATTACTCCTTTTAACTGTACTACGAATACTCCCTTCACCGTTTCCCCAGTGAACAGGGATGAAATATGGCATTTAGTCCAGGTCTGTGATTTAGGAAGAGAAGGAAGCTGCGTATCAAACACCTGGATTGTTAGAGTTAGAGTTAGTCCGGTCTTTCATCTACTGAAATTACAGGCCAATGCTGGAGGAATTTATGCAGGACAAACTCGCCGAGGGCTTTGAGAGATTCACTGTGAGAGAGTCAGAGATGGATGAATGAACAGACACTTCGGGAAGACTGTAAATATCTCAGGAGGGTTTGCAGTCGATTAGAGAAGCTGTGGACAAGACTCATCTGATGACCTTTGAGAAGTTCAGGCAAAAGGGGAACCACAAACTATATTTCATCAAAAGCTGAAGCATCATCTTTCTCTCAGATTTCCGATCAAGCACATAATTAATCAGATTTATAAAAAATAATTCTTTGTTTGTTCAACTCACTATAAGTACTAGTAAAAGTCATAGTTCAAAAACTACCAAAAACACCAAATTTGGGGATATTTTTGGGGAAAAAAAGCAACTGAAGTATAACTTTTCTACGGAGCCCCGCACTTGACATGCCAGAGAAAATAAATAAATCGCGTGCACGATTTACTAAAACATGCACACGATTACTATTTCATTCCATCGATTTGCTAAATCGTGCGCACAATTTACTAATTTGTTCCCTCAATTTATAAATCGTGTGCATGATTTTGTTATGGGGCTGATGAGACGTGAGATGTGCGGATCCATATGCAAGCTTTTATTTAAAGACATGGTCATAAATACAGGCAGGGTCGAAACAATGGCAAACAGGTATGGCAGGGACAAGACAAGGAGTAATCCTAGGGCAAGCGTGGGTCTTCGATCAGCGAACAATATCCAACAGGGCAAGGCAGAGAGATAATCCAAGTACACGAGCAGTAATCCAAACGAGGTGCAAACAGAGTCCGAACGGCAAGGCAAGGGTTAATCCAGGAAACACGGGCGAGAATCAAAACACGGGAAAACAGGCAAGGCAAGACAAGGCAAGACAAGGCAAGGCAAGGCAAGGCAAGGCAAGGCAAGGCAAGGCAAGGCAAGGCAAGGCAAGGCAAGGCAAGGCAAGACAAGACAAGACAAGACAAGACAAGACAAGACAAGACAAGACAAGACAAGACAAGACAAGACAAGACAACTAAGTGGGCTCCGTAGAGTAGCTATCGCTAGAAGAGGGATATGTGCATACAATACTCGGCGATCTGACTGAGGAAGTCCAAGGCTTATAAAGAGTGTCTGATGGGATTCAGCTGTGTGTCTGTGTAATCAGTGCATTCAGGTGTGTGTGCAATCAGTGCAATGGATGATGGGAAATGTAGTCCAGGGTATATTGTAACAGTCTGTGTAGTGTGAGAGTCCTTGTGGTGACTGGGTGACCTCTGGTGGTGAGTGAACGGAAGTTCATAGACCGGATTCGTGACAGATTTAGCAAATCGAGGTAGCGAATTAGTAAATCATGTGCACAATTTATAAATCGAAGGAACGAAATAGTAATCGTGTGCACGATTTAGCCTACTATTTTTTTCCTGCATGTCATGTGCGTGGCTCCGTACTTTTCAGATATTATTGATGAAGGACAAATAAAAAGAAACTACTACATTTGACATTTTCTAATGCAAAACTTGATACTAGGGTGTTTAAAATTAAAAAAAAAAAAAAAAAAAAAAAAACTAACAAACTTGGGGATATTTTTGGAAAAATATTTCTGATAAAGGACAAGTAAAAAAAGAGACTACATTAAACATTTTCTAATGCAAAACTTGATAGTAAGGTGTTTAAAATAAAATAAAATAAAATAAAATAATTAATAAAATTGGAGATATTTTTGGAAAAATTTCTGATAAAGGACAAATAAAAAAAGAGACTACATTAAAAATTAAACATTTTTTTATGCAAAACTAATACTAGGGTGTTTGTTCAAATCACTGTAAACACTAGTAAAAGTGATGCTTAAAATGTTCAAAAACCAATAACAAATATAGGGATTTAAAAACAAAAACAAAAAAAATCTGTAGTATCATCTTCCTCTCAAATATTTCTAAAAAAAAAAAAAAAAGAAGAAAAAAAAAGAAACTAAACATTAAACATTTTCTGAGGCAAAACTTGATGCTAGTGTGTTGTTTGGTCAAATCATTGTGCGCAAAAATGCTGCTCAAATATGATCAAAAACATTAACAAACCTGGGGATATTTAAAAAAGAGAGAAAAAAAAACCCAGAAGAATCATACAATTTTACACTGAAAATGGTCATACAAATTTACAATGGAAAAGTACTACAGTGGAATACAGAAACAAGTTCAGTGTGAATAGTCCAATAAGTTACTGATAAGTTAGTTGTAGTGACATCAGTGCATTATTTTACAAATGCACTCAGTATTTAAATAAACCAATAGGCTACCTAGTTTTGCATCAGAAAATGACAATTTTTTTGTCCTTTATCTTGTGTCCTTTATCTTTAGATGCATCTCACTGAATTTGTGAAATACTCAAAAGCATGACAGGACCTTGTACTGTAGATCCACTTGTGGACGTTAGGAGATAATTGAGGGTTTTTTTGGTAAACGGTCCCTCGTCACTTCCAGTAAAGCTTCAGAAAAGAGCGAGAAGCGTGAGACACGACACGCTCGCCTGACTTCATCCTCTACAGTAACATAAAGACAACAGATCCGCAGGGAAGATCGAGCACGTGGGCGAGGTGCTTCCTGTTTTCATTTGGGTTAATTATACTCGTCTCCAGAGAACTAGTCTTATCTCAGGAGCAGTTCTTCAAGATCGTGGCACAAGCGGCATCATTAAAGGGACAGTTCACCCAAAAATGAAAATTCTGTCATTAATTCCTCACACTCATGTCGTTCCAAACCCATAAGACCTTCGTTCATCTTCACAACACAATTTAAGATATTTTTGATGCAATCCGAGAGCTCTCTGACCCTGCATAGACAGCAAGGATCCATACACGATCAAGGTCCAGAAACGTAGCAAGGACTTCGTTAAAATAGTCCATGTGACATCAGTGGTTCAAACGTAATTTTACGAAGCTACGAGAATACTTTTTGTGCGCAAAGAAAACAAAAATAACAACATTTATTCCAGTTTTTCCAAATTCAATCCTTGATTCAAAATTCTCATATGCTTAATTGATTTGGTCTAAAGAGAGAAGAATTAATGACTATTTTAGTTTGAAGACTATAAAAAAGCTACCAAAATAAATGTTGGTAGCTGTAGTTTGACTAAAAGTAATGACTAAAATTTGACAAAAATGAAATGACTTTTCGTCAACTAAAACTAGACTAAAACTATGAAAGACTCAAATGACTAAAATGTGACTAAGACTATTAAGCATTTCATCTCAAGATAAAGACTAAGACTAAATCAAAAATGCCTGTCAAAATTAACACTGGAATAAAGTCATTATTTTTGTTTTCTTTGCACACAAAAAGTATTCTCGTAGCTTTGTAAAATTACAGTTGAACCCCTGATGTCACATGGATTATTTTAACGAAGTCCTTGCTACGTTTCTGAGCCTTGATCGTGTAAGGATCCTTGCTGTCTATGGGAGGGTCAGAGAGCTCTCAGATTTCATCAAAAATATCTTAATCTGTGTTCTGAAGATGAATGACGGTCTTACGGGTTTGGAACGACATGAGGGTGAGTAATTAATGACAGAATTTTCATTTCTGGATGAACTATCCCTTTAATGCAACCAAAACACAATCAGAGACACAAGAACTCACACACTTTTAGATCTGCATTCCTGGAGCTCAAACAGCAGATCATGGTGCTCGCAACGACGAGGTTATGGGTTCGATTCCTATGGAAAACAAGAACCGATCAAATGTATAATGAATGCAATTTAAGTCGCTTGGATAAAAGCATCTGGCGAATGCATAAATGGAAACGTCATGATGACTGTAGTGTAACCATTACAGGTTTGCTGATTTGCTGCTCAAGAAACACTTCTGATATTATCAATGATGAAAACAGTTGGGCTGCCCAATATTTTTGTGGAAACTGTGATACATTTTATTTCTCAGGATTTTTTGATGAGTAGAAGTTCAAAAGAACAGTGTTTATTTGAAACTAATTTTCTATAATGTCTTTATTGTCACTTTTGAACAATTTAATACATCCTTGATGAATAAAAGTGTCTTTTTTAAGAAGCACAACAGTTTTCAACATTGATAATAATCATAAATGTTTTTTGAGCAGCAAATCATCATATTAGAATGATTTCTGGAGGATCATGTGAGACTGAAGACTGGAGTAATGATGCTGAAAATTCAGCTTTGATCACAGAAATAAATTACAGTTTAACAGATATTCACATAGAAAACAGCTATTTCAAATTGTAATAATATTTACTGTATTTTCGATCAAATAAACAACCCTGGTGTGCAGAAGAAACTTCTTTCTAAAAATCCAAATATTTTGGTTGCATACCAAACAAAACGTCACAAACACAAATTAGGAGCACATTGTCACATAACAGCTGCTCCTACGTAAACTAGATCATTTGCTCAGTTATCTCTGTAATGGCTCTTTCCTGTTTTCTGAAGAGTTTGTCTAAGATGGATCTGGACAGTTATCAGACCTTTCAAAGCACTAGAGTTTGATCTTTCTGTGCTAAACTCCAAAAATACACTTGATGGCGTCTATCTGAATACTACAACCACCATTGACGAGTTACAAATCAGAGAGAGAGTCAGTTTCAACAGACGTAAAGACGAAGCTAACTCAACGTTTTTTCAAAGTTATATAAATGTTAGGACAAATCATTCTTAAAGTAATGTTTATAATGTTGAGAACAACATTCTCAGAATGTCCTTAGAATGATTTTTCAAATTTTTTCCCCCTAGTTCTCAATGTTGAGAGAAAACATTGAAATAATGTTATATTTTGAGTGAGGACATTGTAATAAACATTTTAGTAATCTTTAAGTAAAATTCTAATCACAATAAGAAAACTGGCAATTTTCCTTCTTTTTTTCTGCCTTTGGATAGTAAAAATAATTCAAATAATGTTATTATATTTTAGGTGAGAAAGTAAGAACAGTATAGGAAACATTCTAATCACAAGAAGAAAACCGAACATTTTTAATGTTCTTGGAGTATTAAAAAAATAAACGTGTGAAAATAAAGTTAGAATGTTTTAAGAAACCTTTATATAATGATATAATCATGGCAAAACATTTAACATTCTTACGGCTATTAAAAATAAACATTCAAATAACGTTATTTTGTTCTAATAAACATTTTTGCAACCTTCCAATAATAATAATCACAACAAGAAAACCGGACATTTTAACATTTTAGGAACATTTCAAAACGTTCCCACAACATTCTTATAAACTGAATTTGTTCCCTGGGAGTGTGTCCCTTCTTTTCAATGTTAAAATGCTTCCTCGTATCCCAGTTTAATATGCAGAGGCTATAAATAATTCATTTGTAAGTCGAGACCTCAAAATGTTTAAGACACTGCAATGGTTTCAACATTTTTTGTCTGATCAATAGAGGATGAAAGGAAACCTGTTTGAAACAGTCACTATTTTTGCAAAGAAATCACACACTTCACCTTTAATTATGACAAAAACTAAGGGAAAAACTTGAATAATGCTGCCTATGATGTACCACAATTCTGTGCAAGCTGTTTGCTGTTTGATAGAAAGAGTAGAAATAGCATCTGATGGAGCAGAAATTAGTAAAATTGTTTATAATGTATATAATGTTTTTCTTTTTTTAAAACATATGATTCAGTCTGTAGAAATATTATTAGCCATTAAACTCCTGAATTTCTTCTTCATCATCATCTTTGGAAGTCTGTCTGGTTTCACCTCCATACAAAACAAGACTGACTGAGCACAGAAAGCAGCTTCCATCTAGTCGTGAACAAGAATATGACATATAAAAGTTCATGAAGGGCATTAGACGAAGTGTTTTTTCTGCTTTTAATGCAAAAGAAGCCAAATCTGAGGGAGATGCAAACACAATGCCACTAAAAACTAATAAAATCTACTCCAAACTACACATCAAAACATGTGGAGAGCACTAGTTTGATGTTTACGTGCACTTTCCTCCTCGAGCCGTAGCACATTAGTATTCTGGTAGCACTGGCCAGAAGAAGAGCAAGAGGAGGCGAGTGGAGAAAAGCAGCCCATCGTGTCACTGCCTGCATGGGACGCCCAGCCACTTCATATTGCACATTGCTAAGCAACTGCTTAAAGAAACAGGGAATTCGTACAGTGTATGATTTAAAAAAATAAAAATAAAAAAATAAATGGTGAAAATGTGATTCTGTTATGGCCATTCTTGAAATCTTATTTCATGCATTGCTTTTTTTATTATCTGCAAGTTCAGATTTGTTACTTATCAATGCTTCTTACTGATTTTGGAAGTTGGTTTGGAAGATATTATATATTATGTTAAAATACAAAATATATATAATATTTATTTATTTAATTTAGTAAACATTATTAAATATATTTTGTTTTTATATAAATAAAAAATTAAATAAATTATATATATATATATATATATATATATATATATGAAAATAATAAAAATGCATCTTATTATATTATAAATTATAATATATATTATATAATATATAATATATTTATAATATAATATAATATATTATATTATAATAAATAATATATATATTATTTATTATAATATTTATTATAATATTATAATATATATATATGTTCATGCATCTTTGTGTGTGTATGTATATATTATATATATATATATATATATATATATATATATATATATATATATATACACACAGTATATATATATATTATAATTTATAATATAATAAAATGCATTTTATTATTTCATATTTTAATATTGTACATAATATATATAACCAGAATTTGCTTTCTACATTTCTCTGAGTAACAGCACAGCAGCTGTTAAAAATGCAGAAATTGTCTGTATAGTAAATCTGTATCAAACTAAGATCACAAACACAATATGTAATCTGCATTAGCACAGCACAATTTCCCCACATAAATGATCATTAAAAGTGTTGTTAATAGCATTTAATGAGCTCTGAATCACAGAATGTGATGTGCAACATGAAAATCACATCTGCATTTAATGTGCATTGAGATCTATAGCCATCAATCATTCACTTAACAACACGACACACTCAAACACAACCACATGGCTGCAATTACCGCTCACTGAACAAGATAATAATCACCATTATTACAACAACTTGCATTACAGCGTCAACTTGGAGTATTTAGAGATAAAATAACCAGTAATGAACCAATATATTGATTAATCTGCCAATATTTGCTCATTTTTAAATATTATTGCCATTGTCTTTCATTTGAGCATCAACCAAAATCAATCAATTTAAACATCCACCATAATTCACATTTTTCTGTTTCCAAAAATCTTTGAATAAACAGTGTAAACTGTCTCTAGATATCAGCATCGGCCAGTAAATATTTGATAATTGTGTCAAAAATGAAACAATGCAGTCAGTCAAATCTACATGTAAGCAGGTCACATGACTTTTCTTGTGCTAAGTAAAAGCCAGCAGGCCAAGCATGAGCAAATAAAGACAAATGCAACTTTTATGCAAAATCTCCTTTCTTTTGCCTTTTTCTGTGGTTTTATTAATCCTACAAACTCCTCAAATACACCGGTCGAGAGGCAGAGGGACAGAAAAACATACCTGATTCAATTAGAGTGGAAAGAAAAAGTGGCCCTGTTTTGTTTGGAAGCCCAGTCCTGAAATTAGTGAACCATTTTCCCTGCGGATTCAACTCAAGAGGCTCGGAGCTTAATCAAGTGGAAATTGGGGAGAGACAGTGGGGGTAGAAGGGCAGAATGAGGCAATTGTTCAACTCGCTCTTTGATGTCACTGCAACAAAATATCCAGGCGCAACCAAACTGTTGCTCACGAGTTGAGAAAAATGCATTTGTGCTTAAAGGAATAATGCTGGCTGGCTATATACAATCAAATCCAGAATATTAGGCTTCAATCGCGTCCAGCACTGTAAATGAATTCTCTTCTCTTCAGACAGGCCATTATGAGGCAGATGTATGTATTGTAATATCTAAGCTGTTCTCTTTCTCCTTTCAGCATCTCAGACAAACTCCCAGCACCTCTATTGTGTTGCAGAGCTTTTCTCATGCGTGCGTCTGAATGCAAGTCGGGGCTGCAGATAATCACATTTTCCTAAGAAAGGCTTAGTTGTGCAAACTAGCACAACTGTCTCTGTAAGAGTAAGAGGATGCATGAACAAGACAAGCAGCGTAACATCTTCAGCAAAAGTGCTCTGGGAACAAATGTGCTCAATACAGCTGATGCAGATGCAGATGTTTGAGAGCAGGTGGATGATACAATGCTATATTATGCTATATACAAGATATAGACACAAAACTGTAGCAATGAAATGAAAATAATTTTACACAATATTTACCCAATATTCACAAAACAACAGGGAATGATCTCAGAACATTCTGGTTAAATTCTGAACAGTAACATGAGAACGTTATCTGGTCTTTAATAATTAATAATAGTTCAAAAACTTTAGCACAAAACATTATTTATACATCGTTCATGGAACTTTTTTTCTCAAACATTCATTTAATGTCTCTTAAAAATTACTAATAAAATGTTCATCAATATCTGGTCTCTAATAATGTTCTCAACACTTTAGCATAAAAACTATAATGTTTTATTTATAAATCGATCATGGAACATTTTTTCCTGAAATGTTTGTCTTACGTTTTTTGAATGCTACTAATAGAACTAATTCATTGAAGTTATCTGGTCTTTAAGAATTTTATCAAAATTATTTTAAAAAATAATTATAAAATTATACAAATAATTATACAAATTATAAAAGCATAAAAACGTTATTTATACATTGTTCATTGAACATTTTTCCTGAAACATTCATCTAATCTTTTTTTATGTTACTAATAAAACGTTATATAGCACAGGCACATTATTTATACATCGTTCATTGAACGTTTTTTTCCTGAAAATGAAACATTTTTAAATGTTACTAAAAGGATGTTCATCAAAGTTTTCTGTTCTTTAATGTTCTCAAAACTTAAGAAGAAAAACATTATCATTCATGATACATCTTTTCCTGAAACATTCATCTAACGTTTTTAAATGTTATTTTAAATGTGATTAATATGTTTGTCAACATTTTCTGGTCTTTAATAATGTTCCCAAAACTTGAGCACTAAAACATTATTTATACATTGTTCATAGACTATCTTTCCCATGAACGTTCATCTAATGCCTTTTAAATGTTACTTCTTGTTTCAAAACATTCAGATAACATTTAAAAGTAACGTTCCCACAATGTTTGCAAAATGACAAAATGGAATGTTCATTTAGTGTTTGCATAACCAAGAATAAACGTTTTAAAATCATTTTAAAAACTGGATGTTTTGAAGTTTAGAGAACAATGGGAAAAAAAGTTTTTAATAACTTAACTGGAACATTAGTAAAACTTTTGAAACAGTAACTGTGCACTATCCAGCAAGGATGCAGGGAGATTTTGGTACTGACATCAGCCATTTCCAATTGTGCATAAATAAATTCTCAAAATAACCAAATATCATCCGATTAATCAGCGTGGATGATATATATCAATCTTTCACTAACCATATGTGACCCTGGACCACAAAACCAGTCATAAGGGTCAATTTTTGGAAATTGAGATTTATGAATAAATAAGTTTTCCATTGATGTATGGTTTGTTAGGATAGGATAATATTTGTCTGAGATACAACTATTTGAAAATCTGAAATCTGAGGGTGCAAAAAAATCTAAATATTGAGAAAATCACCTTTAAAGTTGTCCAAGTGAAGTTCTTAGCAATGCATATTACTAATCAAAAATTAATTTTTAATATATTTACAGCAGGAAATTTACAAAATATCTTCACGGAACATGATCTTTACTTAATATTCTAATGATTTTGGGCATAAAACAAAAATGGGTAATTTTGACCCATACAATGTATTGTTGGCTATTGCTACAAATATACCTGTGCTACTTATGACTGCTTTTGTGCTCCAGGGTCATATTTATCACCCAAATACATTAAAACCAAACTTTCCACAGCATGCACTGCATATAATATGACCACAAAGAAAGTTTCCCTGCTGAAATAATGCTTTAAACCAGCCTAAGATGTTTTGCTGGTCCCAAGCTCTCAGCAAACCAGTTCCACCATAATAAAATAAATGTTATTTTATATTAATCATGGTAATTGAGATATGAAAATATGTTTGCATGGTTCGTTTTGTCATCTCAGGCCCTGCATGTTGAGTTTGTCAGGTGGTGGATTGTAGTAATCGCTCTCTTACCTTCTCTATACGCTGTGCAAGCGGAGAGCAGCGGTGCGTCGCGCTGCGCAGCTGTGCGCAGATGAAGGAATGTGAGTGAGCGTGTGAAAGTGCGACGCTAAACTGGCATTATTTTCTAACTTCCACCCAATCCGACTGAAGCAGCTCGTTGTCAATGGCAGAGGAGGTTCTCTCGCGCAGCACAAAGTAGGTACATTTGCATTTCTCCGACCCTCCCCTCGCTTTCACCACTGTTATTGTGTGGCACGGTTGGGGTCCTTATTTGGCCCCTGATTAAATCCTCACTGGCCCACTCTCAAAAAACGCCTTATAAGCAGTTCTGGTCTGACACATCGCGTTAAGACCTTGTTTTCTATATGCTCTTCTGAAATGTACTGAATGCATTGAAACAAGTTCACAAAAAGTTTTAAACGTTGTTACAAAAAAGATATTGGAGCAACAAGTGTCATAAAAATGGAAAGACACTTGAGGCCCCATTTGAGGTTCCTCAGACTGAGGAGTTCCTCAAATATCTTCTTGTATACTGAAGGAGCTTCATTACATCTCAAGTCTTTCCTTTAAGATGGGGTTTCTGGAGGACAATGAAGAAACTTATGGTTCATGTCTTCTAAGTTCTCCAGAAGGTTCCACCAGTGTGACAACCAGAAATTTTACATGTCTTTGTTATGATTTCGTAACATTTTCAGAATACATACAGTACTTTTTTTTTTTTTTTAATGCTGGGTAGTTAAAATTTGAACATTTTATTTTCTAATATATATAATTGTCTTATTTATATTTTTAATGCTTTTTGCTGTTTAATTCTAGTCTAAGTATCAGACAGATTAATTTCTAAAAGTACCTCTAAAGGTTTTTATGGCACGTTTATTTAGCTGCACATACAATAAATCTAGAAGAATTATCAAACCATTTAAAGTAGTTTTAGATAAATTAGAAATATAGCATGTCAACTGCAGTGTCTTTAAATTATTTACAAAAACACATATATACACACACACATACATATACATACAATGGGTTTTTGTTAAATGTGAGCCAAAATCATCACAATTAAAAGAACCAAAGACTTAAACTACTTCAGTCTGTGTGCACTGAATTTATTTAATACATGAGTTTCACAATTTGAGTTGAATTACTGAAATAAATGAACTTTTCCACAACATTCTAATTTAATTGAGATGCACCTATATATATACATAGGGTGAAGTCAGCTAAAATGGGCCATGTTTTGGTAAATGACTTATAATACCATCAAATAAGCTATGCATGAGATCTAATGATATTTTTATTAATTAGCATGGGTCTCTTAAATATATAAATATTTTTTAAATGTGAAAAAGTATAATTGTTTTAAAATTATAAGAGTTAGAGTATCAGCAGGTACCTTCTTGAGCCACTGCACAACATTCAGGTAAAATGGGCCAGCTGTTCAGTTAAAGTGGGCCAGGTAATTTCAGCTGAATTCATTTTATTTTTAACAGTAAATTGACACTATTGTCTTTAGTGTGCCATACCAACAACACCATAAATGTATTTCATTAAATAGAAAGTTGAAGGAATATTTCATTAAGCAATGCAATTAAAAATGAACTGATCATGTTGGATAGGTGTGTGTTTCTATGCATTGGTGTCTTTTGTGTGCATGTATGTGTGTATGCTTGTCAAATATTTGTCAAACATTTTGTTAAAGATTAGGACATCTTTGACAAAAAACAAAACACAAAAACACTTTAACGTTTCCTGTATACTGTCGGTCTTTACATTGCACCTAGTAAGGCCAGTTAGATCTTTTGCTGCATTCCCTTCAAAGGCAGTCTTTGCAGATATAATTTATATATTTTTTATATATATTTATATATTTTTTAAAAGACTGTTAAGATTTTGTATGGATACATATCTTGACCTATAAACCTATTTTCACCCTCAATTTCGGTGTAAAAGTGTGTGTGTATGCAGTCCATTTTACTCACATCTTCCTTTCTTGCCCTTTCTCTTCTCTCTTCTTGTCTCTCTGTTTCCTTTCTTTGCTTGTCCTCCTGACATACTGTCTGCAATGCAATTAAAAAAAAAAGAAAACAAAAAAGACTGTTAAGATTTTGTATGGATACATATATAGGCCTATAAACCTATTTTAACCCTCAATTTCTGTGGAGATGTGTGTGTGTGTGTGTGTGTGTGTGTATGCAGCCCATTTTAGCTGAAAATTGTGGCCCATTTTAACCTAACCAGCCATTTCCACCTAAAATGACCTTTTTCACAAAAATCGAAGTTTCTTTTTTAAATTAAACTTTTTTTATTTGAAAGAGCATGTCAAAACATTATTCATAAACTTTTGCTTTGTTGGTAAACTAACTTATAATTGCTTTAGTTCCCTTATTAGTGATGAATGATATTTACTATGTCAGGCTCACTTACCTTACAATTTTTCTGACAAGCTTCATATAACACTCTGCCCTGCCCACCTTAAAAAACTCAGACCAATCTAAATGATTGTTACATGTCAACAAGTGTTGAAGCAACAATGCAAGATCAGTTATTGTGATTGTGTGTAAAAATTTAAAGAGATGTGACGCTACAACCTTATTTGGCCCATTTTACCTGATTGGCCCATTTTAGCTGACTTCACCCTATATATACATATATATATATATATATATATATACACACACACACACACACACATACATACATATATATACATACACATACACATACATACATATATATACATACACATACATACATACATATATACATACACATACATACATACATATATATACATACACATACACATACATACATACATATACACACACACATACACATACATACAATTTTATGCTATAAAAACATACAAATATAATATAATAGTAAATAGGTATATAAATTCCAATGCAAAAAGGCCACAATATAGGGATATTATATTATTTGTTTGAAGATAATGTATTTACTTTACCAAACCATTTTGAACTGATGCTAATGAAAAAACCCAGAAACATACACTGAATGAGGGACTCGAGGCATATTTTGAGATCAAAATATCATAGAGACTTGATGATGGACTCATGTGAATTAGCAGCCACATAGCAACGTCCTGGAAACTTTATATTAACAACGAGTTTTGTATAATCAGTAACCACTTACTACTTTTATTTTTATGCTCTTAACGAAATCTAAACACTAACGTTACCTGACAGGACTCTGAAATAAATATCGCGAGAAATAACATTCTGTCAAGAGAGCGGCTTGTGTTTTTTAGCCAATCATTTTGCGCGTTCGCGTTTGCTGACATCCGATTGGTTGACGTATAATTGCAGGGCGGAGCTAACGAGAGAGGGGTGTGGCTAAAGTACTTTACCTCATTTTTATCATGAATAATTTCGTTCAAAAATTGACTTTTTTAAAATTATGTACTGTATTTTAATTTGTTAATGCTTTTTTATTTCTTTTTTTTATTTTTAGCAGATTTTATCATACAAAAATATATTTACAGAATAGTTTTTTGTTCACATAGCAAGTGCTCAAGTAAAAAAATAAATAAATAATATAAAGGTCAAAATGTTCTGTCAAAAATGACTGAACAACAGAGAGTTCAGTCAGTTTATACATTTCTCTGATTGAGAGAATGAAAGGCAGACATCAAATGCATTAGATGTATTTTATTAAAATATTTAAAAAAACAAATGCATATGTATAAACCATGATAAATATGCATATGCAGTATAATCATACAGTAAAACGTTTATATTCATATAGTTTTTATTTTTAAACATAAAGGATATTTTAGCATTCAAACTGGCAGTGGTGATATTTCCTGGTTCAGTCCGTGGCAGGGTCTCCCAAAGGAGAAATAGCCTTTATTCTCCAGAAAAGCTACAGAGCAGCACTGTTCACCTGAGAAAAAATACTTGAAGAGACGCCGTCACACAAAACCACATCTGAGTGACAGAGAGAAATCTGCGGCCGAGCAGAGCATCACGGCTAAATTACACAATATGATCATTTTAAATATTATAGGGTCATTCCTTCTATGCAGTATATTTCATGACCCCATTCATACATGTCTGAATATACTGGATAAAATCTGAAAGATGGAAATCACATTAGTTTCCTTTATTGCAATTAAGTGAATTATAAATAATTTCAATTGGTTTGACTGCTGTTTTATTTTCCCTGGGTCTCTAATTGAAATGTTTCAAATTAATTATGGATATATGTGCTACCAGGGAAAAGTTTGGTATAATACAGATTTTTTTTTTATATTTTCAAAAAAAGTCTCTTATGTTTGAATGTTTTCTGAAGGATCATGTGACACTGAAGACCGGAGAAATGATGCTGAAAATTCAGCTTTGATCGCAGGAATAAATTACAGTTTACAATATATCACATTCACAATAGAAAATAGTTATTTTAAATGGTAAAAATATTTCACAATATTACTGTTTTTACTGTATTTTTGATCAAATAAATGCAGCCTTGGTGAGGAGAAGAGACTTCTTTCAGAAACATTAAAAAATCTTAATTATTCCAAACGTTTGACTGCAAGTGAGTGTGAGTGTGTGTGTGTGTGTTACTGATAATTGATTTATATTTATTTTCTAGTGTCCTCAAAATCACTTTGCTCTTTTGTAAAATCCTTTTAATTAACAAAACTCAGTTTCATTATGTTTTGTGCTGTTGGTTTATCTCTCTAAATCATTCCAACACACTTGATAAAATTGCACAAATCTGTATAAGCATAATCGAAATTTCAAAAGATGGTTAAAAAATACCAAAGGAAGTTGATGTCTTCATGTAAACTGTCAGCAATGACTAACTTTAGCTCTATTTTCATTCCATTCATTGTGTAAATGATCACAATATAATTAATAAACTTAATAAGTGCCTGAGTTTGAGCAGAGCAGATTTCTGAGGATCTGATATATGCTTTTATAGAATTACTCACTGAACATTCATACTGCAGAACAGGAACGACCATTACAAACCTGACTGTAAAGCTGCACGATTCTGGATAAATTGAGAATCACGATTTATTTATTTTTTTGTCTCAAATAGAGATCACAATTCTCCCACGATTCTGAACTTAAAATAATGTGTAATTTACTAGAGGCTGTGACAAAATATTAATTGCTGCAGTCTATTAAAAAGTGTTTAATTAATTTGCACAAATTATTAAATGTATATATATATATATATATATATATATATATATATATATATATATATACACACATTTTTAATAATTCATGCAAATTATATATATATATATATATATATATATATATATATATATATATATATATATATATATATATATATATACATAATAAATATACACAGAACACACACATATATTGTGCAAACAAAATCTTTTATTTTGGATGCGATTAATCGCTATTAATTGTTTGACAGCACTAATATATATATATATATATATATATATATATATATATATATATATATATATACACACACACACACACATACACACATTTTTAATATATATATTAGTGCTGTCAAACAATTAATCGTGATTAATCGCATCCAAAATAAAAGTTTTTGTTTGCACAATATATGTGTGTGTTCTGTGTATATTTATTATGTATATATAAATACACACACATACAGTATATATTTGGAAAATATTTACATGTATTTATTTAAATAAATATATTTAATATATAAAAACAACATATTTTTCTGAAATGCATACATGCATGTGTGTGTATTTATATATACATAATAAATATATACAGTACACATACATATATCATGTAAACAAAAACTTTTATTTAGGATGTGATTAACTGTGATATATATATATATATATATATATATATATATATATATATATAGATAGATATAGATATAGATATATAGATATAGATAAATATAATTGCAGTTAATCGCATCCAAAATAAAAGTTTATATATATATATATATATATATATATATATATATATATATATTTCATGAACACTTATTAATATTAAAATTATGCAAAATTGGTTTGAATGAATGATTCAATAACTCACTCATAAATACTTCAATACTTGTTTCATTACTGGATGAATCAGAGTTTTTGAACGACTCTCTTGAATGAATGATTCAATGACGAATACATTTTTTAAAAACAATGCAATCGACACAAATGTTATTTAAAGCGCCAGTTACTTTCAAAAAGCAATTTGCTCTATTTTGATCGCTACCATAGACATTAATGTTTATATCCGAACTATAAACTTTCATCCCAGTATTTCTGTGATAATATGAGTGACTGTAAGACAGAAATAATACTGTGTGGTTGAAAAGACTGCTGTTTCTTACCTAAACATGATAACTGCTCTCTCTGCGTCAATTTCCAGTATGACTTTTTCAAAGATTTAATAGACACGGGCCAATCGTTGTCATTTAGAAATGAGATCGCATGGGTGTTTGAATCCTGACACGCACACCACTTGAACAATCATACAAGTTTCCATGAATCGATTTATCACCACAGCCCTTATTAATCGTGCAGCTCTACCTGACGGGCATAGAGACCTGGACTTCTTAGTGCAGCCTGAAGTGAGCTCTGTGAGATTGTAGATGCCAGTGTGTTTGTGAAGTCACGTCTGGTGGTAGTGGTGGTAGTGGTGATGATGATGGTGTTCGTGATGATGATGGTGTTCGTGTCGCTGGACCACAGGCAGCACAAACCCGGCGCTGTGTTCGCTGACGGGCTCTGGTTGCTGTGGCTGGGTGTGTTTGGAGGGCGACAGCGCCTGTTCTCTGGCTCTGGCTCTGGATCTCTTGCTGTGGCTGTGCTGGAGAGCCGTGGAGGGCTGAGGCAGATGGTACACATCCTGACCCGCCGGATAGAAGCCGTGGCACTTGCTGGTTTTGGCTGCAGACTGGCCGCCTTTGGACGTGCCCTTGGGGGACCTGATGGACTGGGGCCCGGCGCGCACACGGGGATCCGGGGCCACACAGGGGTCGGAGAGGACCTGCGACCGCCGCTGATGGCCGTGCGTCTCGGGCTCGTGGGAACGAGAACGGCTCTGATCGTGTGAAGACCGTGACGGCTGCTCTTGCTGGGCCGCAGGAGGAGGCGAACCTTGATGAAGGACAAAATTAAAGAGAATATATTATATATTGTATAATCGGTCGGCAACATGAACAAAAATGAAGGAATTATATTTTATAAAAGGTCGGAAAAGTAAACAAAAATGAAGGAATTATACATTAAAAAATGATAAATTATAAAATTATATTTTATAAAGGATCAAAACAATGATCAACATTATTAAGTAATAATATTTTATAAAGGGTCGGCACAATGAACAAAAATTAAGGAATTTTATTTTATAAAAGATCAGCAAAATTAACAAAAATTAAGGAAATATATTTTATAAAGGGTCAGAACAACAAATAAAATTAAGGGAAATATATTTTTAAAAAGGCTGACAAAATGAAAAAAAAAATTAGGAATTCTATACAATAAACAGTGAGCACAATAATCAAAATTAAGGATGATATATTTTATAAAAATTCAGCACAATTATTAAATCTAACGGATATATATTTTTAAAAAAGGCTGGCAAAATGAAAAAAATAAGGAGTTCTATACTATAAACAGTCAACACACAAAAATCAAAATTAAGGAAAATATATTTTATAAAAGGTCGGCAACATGAACAAAAATTAAGGAATTGTATTTTATAAGGGGTCAGAATAATTATCAAAATTACGGAAAATATATTTTATAAACAGTCAGCACAATAATTAAAATTAAGGGAAATATATTTTACAAAAGGTTGGCACCATGAACAAAAATTAATCATTATAAATCATATTTTATAAAGGGTCCGAACAAAACAACAATTAAAATTAAGGAATTATATTTTATAAAAGGTAGGAAAAATGACCAAAAATTAAGGAATGATATTTTATAAAGGGTCAGAACAATGGCCAAAGTTAAAGAAAATATATTTATAAAGGGTTAGCAAAATGAACACAGGTTAAGGAATTATATATATATATATATATATATATATAAAAGGTTGGAAAAGTAAACAAAAATTAAGGAATTATACATTTTAAAATTATAAATTATAAAATTATATTTTATAAAGGGTCAAAACAATGATCAACATTATTAAGTAATAATATTTTATAAACGGTCCACACAATGAACAAAAATTAAGGAACTATATTTTATAAAGGGTTAGAACAACAATCAAAATTAAGGAATTATATTTTATAAAGAGTCAGATCAATGATCGACATTAAGGAAAACATTATAGAAAACATCAGAAAAATGAACAAAAATTAAGCAATTATTTAAAAAATAATACTTTGGATAAAGAAAATCCTGTTTTCAGGAAAATTAATAAAACACAATTTTGAAAATCTGCATAAATTAAAAGCAGCACAACAAATAATACCATGATGAGTAAAAACTTTGTAATTAAAATAGTCTTTTTTTTTTCTTTTGCATCTCAATTATGACATTTTTATGAGAAATTGGAGGGGGTGAGCTTAATGTATGAAAATGATGTCAAAAAAAAAAGATATTAATGCCTTAAGGGTCCTAATATTGCTTATTTTCATGCAAAATAGTGTGTTTATTTTAATTTAGCATGGTGAAATATGACATTTCTTGATGGGTTTTGTGAGGCTCACCCTTCAGTGTGAGTATTTTAGAAGGATTTTGGAATGAAATTTGACCCTGAGTCTCCCTTTAATTTCTAATCATTCAAACAGCACAAGTTTCTTGCGTTTGATATAATGACTGGAAACATCAATGTTAAGGACTGTGTTTTTTGTGATATTACACACACTTTCAGCAGAATCTTACTGTCAAATCTGGAGGTGTAGTTCTCTATTCCAGCCAGATCCAGGTAATGGTTTCGTCTCTCTGTGTTCTCGTCCACACAGTAGTGATTCTGACCTCTGTGAAAAACACACATCATATCACATGTGGACATACGGCATGCACACAAACGATGATTCATATGCACATATGACACACAGCGGCTCACCTGATGTGTGTGTGCTGCCGTCTGTCCTCCGCCTGAACCGACTCGATGCGACTCAAGCGATTGTCTGAAGCAGGAGCAAAGAAAGTCCAGAAATTAGCCACAAAACCAAGTAGAGTTCAGTTTTTTATGGCTGCTTTTACAACAGTGTCTTATTCAATCAGAAATGTATTCAAGTTTTAATTAAAACTATAATAGTATATAAATAATGTTAAAATTACACTGCAACCAACAAGCATAGTAAGACAATCTAAAAAAAAATAACTAAAAATAAAAATGCAAAAGAAATACTAAAAATTAAACTAAAATAAAAATGAAAACTGAAAAAATAAAAGTTAATACAAAATATTAATAAAAACTATAATAGTGTAAAATAATACATAAAAATAAAACCGGATAATTCCAAACCATATTATTTTCTTTCAAATTAAACATAAATTGTAATATTAAAACCGAAATTCAAATAAAATTAAAGTGAAAACAGAAAAAAATTTAAATAAAATTCAATTCAAAATATTAACAAAAACTACAATAATATATCAATGATACTGCTTAAAGTGTGCACTAGTTTTATAATATTAGTTTGATTGTTTTGAGTCTTTTAACTGTTAGTGTTTCTTATTTTTTTGTCCATCAAGGTCCAAATTAAAAGGGAAAATAATCAAGGCAGATGAATCACCTTTAATTTGTGAAGTATTTAATTAATAATGGCTTGGTTATTTAAAATAGTAACTTTTTAAATTATATTTCCAGCTGAAATCACTGAAGTAAATAACATATCATGATCTATACCGTTACTTGTACTCAGAATATAATATTTTGGTCATGTCACCCATCACTGCTGCTGAACATTGTTCTTGTGTGTGTGTGTGTGTGTGTGTGTGTGTGTGTGTGTGTGTGTGCGTTATGTGTTTGTTTGAGTGTGTGTGTGAGTGTGTGAGAGAGAGATGAGCACCGTTCCTGGTGTGTGTCGTGTCTCTCCTGCGAGCTCCGGGTTCAGGAGTGACCATCAGCTTCACCCGGAGAGTCTTTCGTTTGCCGTTACATGAGTGATTGACAGAGGCGTCCACCACATCATAGATAGTGTGCATCAAACTGGACATGTCCTAAAACACACACACACACACACTCACACATGAACACATTCTCATGCGTTTCACTGAAGGGAATGAATGCCAGGTGTCCGTCTCTGAATGAAGCCTGTATAAATGTCAGTATTTACCTCCTTTGTGACTCTTCCGCTGTTGTCAAAGTCGTAGAGCGTGAAGACCCACTCCTGCCTGTTGTCATCAACCAGAGACACGTTACACTCCAGATCCTGACAGATCAAACACACACACACACACACACACACACACATGCAGTTACACACCTGACCAGCAGGAGGACCTCAATGACTGCCAATGCCAAACAAATCATTTCCTCAAAAATCAAGTCATCATTTACTCATGTCGTTTATGTATTTATTTATTGTTCTTTTCTTTTCTTTCTTTTCTTTTTTTTTTTTCTTTTTTTTTTGCCAACTAGGGTTATTATAGTTGAAACTAAAACTATTAAAAACGTTTTTGTTAATTTAAATAAAGCTGAAATAAAATAAAATGTGAACATTAAATTAATGAAAATGAGAAACCTTGCCTTGCCAACTAAATGAATGGAGTTTAATTTTATTACTAAAATTAGTAATAACTTTAAATAAAAAAAAAAAAAACTAAAACTGAACTAAAACTGAAACGGAAATAAAGACAAATGTAAAAGTAATATTTAAAAAGTGACAAAAGCAAAAAAATAAAAGATCATTCAAAATATTAATGATAGTATATACCGTAAATAATACAAAAATAACACTGCAACCCACAGTAAAAGACAGTAATACAATTTTTAAAAAATAAACAAATGCAAATAAAAATGTATTATTGCAAAAATGGCTATTTTCTTTCAAATTAATTTAATTTAAAAGGTGAGTAAAAATTACAAAAGCACACAATAAAATTACTAAAAATTAATTAATAATAAAAATTATAATAGTATAAAATAATCCTAAAATAACACTGCAACCCACAAACAATCTAAAATTTAAAACACAGCAAGGCAATATTAAAAACAAAAATACAAATAAAAAAACACATAATTCCAAACCATATTATTTTCTTTCAAATTAAACCTAAATTGTAACATTTGTTTTTTTTTTTTAAAAAAAAACTGAATAAAAATGAAAAAGCACAAGATTACTAAAAATTAAACTAAATGAAAATGAAAACTGAAGAAAAGCTAATTGAAAATATTAATAAAAACTATAATAGTATATAAATAATACTAAAATAACACTGCAACAAACAACCTAAAACATTAATACATCCTTAAACAAATAAATAAAACTTAAACTAAAATATATATTATTCCAAACTATATTAATTTAATTTAATTATATTTATTCATTTATTTTTTTTATTTTTATATATTTATTTATGTATGTATTTATTTATTTATTTTTGTGAAACAGAAACAGATCCAGCATGCCCCTTCACTGTGCTGCATGTAAAGCAGAAGCTTCATCATTTGTTTTTGCACAGAATAAAAGTCAGATTTGGAAAAACATGAGGGTGAGTAAATGATGACAGAATGTTTATTTATGGTCAAATGACTTTTAATAAAGGAAAGATTGAATCTGTACAGGTATAGTGTTTCATTGGAGAGGATTTGCGCGGGATTATACAGGCGCTTTTCGTCTTGTTCCAGGAAAAATCTTTCTAACCACAATTCTCAGTTTCAGCTTTTTGGCAGGAGATGCAAATGATGGGTATCTGGTGACGAGGATGATAATTGTTGGAGTATCGTCTGAAGATGCAGCGAATGTGATTTCAGGCCTCTGGCAATGCCTTCGGATGACATTCTTACTGCATTATCAGAGCAGCGGTCAGTGAATCAGTTTAAAAAATGAATCCTCAATTCATTTGAGTTGACACTTAATAATGTTCCCACAAATTTCTGTGTGGCATTTTGTAGAGAAATAAACATTTAGATATAACTGATAAATGAAAATTTACACTGATTTTACACTGAAGGATACAACTAATTATCACTGTTTTCAATTTAGTTTTAATTTAATTTTTAATTTTTTAATTTAATTTAATTTTTTTTAAGTTTATTATTGTATTTAGTGCAAATTTGTGTGTTCCAGTTATATAAAATAAAAAAACTCATTAAAAATGTGAAACGAATTAAAATTGTAAAATGAAAAATAAAAATTCTTAAAAGGTGCCCCCATAAATAGCTTATTAATAAATAAATATAAATTGTATAAATTGTATTTTGCTGCTGTTTGTTGTGAACTTAAAAGTTTATTTGTGTAATTATTACAATTTTGTGTTTAAGTTATTCAAAATATATAATTCATAAAAAATGTGAAATAAATTAAATTAAAATTAAAAATCATTCAAAGGTGCCCCCATAAATAATTTATTAATAAATAAATAAATATAACTTTGTTGTGAACTTACACCTAGACTGATGCGTTTCTTCCCTTTGCAGGTTTCCTTCAGCGCGTCTCTCTCTCCATCTTCAGACGGCAGAAAACGCTCACATCCTTCAGCCTTTTCTGGAGGCAAAACCACTAAACACACACACACACACACACACACACACACACACACACACACAAGTACTGTGAGTACACTATACTGAGGGCACTACATACAGTAAGCATGAGTATGAGATGCACTGCAAAAAGTGTCTTAACATTCTTAAATCAAGATACATTTAGTTGAGAAGCAAAATTATGAAGATAGTAAGTGTTGTTTTCTGAAAAATTCATCAAAATGAACTGAGTTTATGCTTAAAACAAGAACAAGTATCTGCCAGTGGGGCTAGAAAAATCACATTAATTCAAAGGGAAAACAAATGGACTTTTCTGATCCCATTGGCAGACATCTGTTCTTGTTTTAAGCATAATATTTAAGTATTATTTATATAATATTGTAGTATTTATTAATATTTTGAATGAACTTATATCTTTATATTTGCAGTTTTTTTAGTATACAATTAAATATAATATAACATATTTTATATAAAACTAATATATTTATTTTTATATTTTCAATTTTAAGTATATAATATAATATAACTACACTTGCAGCAATTTAATTCCATTTCAGTGTTATTTTAGTATTATTTATATATTGCTGGTATTATATATATATTAATTAGTATTTATTAATATTTTGAATGAGCTTTTATTTATTTATTTTTTCAGTTTTCAGAATAATATAATTTTATATTTTTATATCTAAAAATAATACTTTTTAATATTTTGTTTTAATATCTTGAATTAGGTTTTATTTTATATTTCCAGTTTTTATTTTAATTTTAGTTTGTTTTATGTGCTTTTGTGATTTTTATTTGTTTCTTATATTTCTATTTATTTTTATTTTTATTTAGTTTTAGCAATTTTAGTACAATTTCTCCGAAAACAAGCCTTCTTATGTCATTTTGCATCTTAAATCAATGCATTTCGATTGTAAGTATGTTGGCAATATTGTATTTTTTACAGTAATGCCAATAAAGCCATTTTGGATTTGAAATGATAAGAATGTTTAGATATTTGTACTGGAAAACAGTGTGTCTGGTGTCTGTGCTCACCCTCTAGAGGGCAGCGGTGGACCGGCATCCGTCCGTCCTTCAGCTCCTGGAGGAGAAACATGGAAAAAAACACAAGAAGAGATGAAGAGAGGAGGTGTTAGTTCAATATACAGCCCAGAAACCACAGGAACAGCAAACACCTCCATCTGAAGCATTTCCTCCTCAGGGACGCTGAAACGATGACGGCGTCACATACCATTAAACCTACTGAAAAACCCCTTCCAACTTCAGCCCAGAATAACACAGAAACTACTGGGTTAGATATTTTCTTGTGGAGACGAGATCTGATGTTTCTCTGAGGCGGCTGTTGTGACGATTTGAGACATTATCATGTTCTCATACTTTACTGACAGGAACATTTTGGGGTTTTGTTGCTAAATGAGCTAAATCCAGACATGACTGAGAACTGTCATAAACACCATGAGGAACAGACTAAATCATCTGCTGCCACCGACGTCTGAACCACAAAAATGCTCAACGGCACATCGCTGTACAGATCCCAACCTGCTCACAGTCGACAACTACCTCAAAAACAACCATCAGATCCACTCAAATCCATTCAAATCAACTCTCAGTTTCTCTAAAGACACCAAAAACCAACCCAAAGCCACTGCAGATTAGAAATAGTCAATATTCACAATGTAGTAGTAGTAGCAGATTTTAAGTCTCTTCTTCTCACCAAGGATGCATTTATTTGGTTAAAAAATATAAAGTAAAAACATTAAAAATTGTGAAATATTATTACAATTAAAAAAAAAAAAAGTTCTGTTAAAATGTAATTTATTTCTGTGATCATAAACTGAATTTTCCAGTCTTCAGTGTCACATGATCCTTCAGAAATCATTCTAATATGCTGAGAAACATTTCTGATTATTATCAATGTTGAAAACAGTTGTGCTGCCCGATATTTTTGTGGAAACTGTGATTTTATTTTTCAGGATTCTTTGATAAATAGAAAGTTCAGCATTTATTTGAAATAGAAATCTTTTATAACATTGTAAATGTCTTTACTGTCACTTTGCATCCCTGATTAATAAAAGTATTAATTTCTTCTTATTAACCCCCAAATTAACATTAGTGTATAAATGTTTCCATTTTTTAATAAGTAATAATTTGTACTTTATAAACATAAATCATTTCTAACATCATTTAATTTGTAATAATTTGTAATTTATACACAGAAATAATTTTAAAAATCTTTTAATTTGTAATTGAAAATACTTCATTTATTTTTAACATCTACACAAAGAATTTTGAACATCTTTTAGTTTGTAATAATTTGTAATTTATACACAAATCATTTTTCACTTTTAAATTTGTAATTTATAATTTACACACAAGAATTTTTTTGTAATAATTTGTTGACAAAATTAAGCAAGACTGACTATCACAATATCACATTGTGAATATAACAATGATTTGAACATGTTTCATATGATTTTTATTCCACAATTTTAACATGCTGCAACACACTCTGACAGTCACGCAATCGACCAATGAGAACCTCCGAGAGGCGGGTCCAGATGTGTTTTCTGGAATCCAATTAGCTGAATTGATTTTAGAGGATACGCCTGCCAGAATGCAACACTGTGATGATTTGCAGCATCAGGACGGCCATGTTTTCTTTAAAGTCACGTGTCTGTGAACTCATTACCACCCAGTGCAACAGATGCATCCCAGATCTGACCGCCCTCTGCATTTTAAAGACTAACACATGGTATTTTACCCATAATGTCGTCACCCACTGAGGCCCTTTTTAAGCAGCAATGTGTGGGCCATATGCTTCATTAAGACTGAGCTGGTTCCAATCCACAGCTGAAGAAAAAACAGGCCCTAGTTTCTTTATTGTCTCAAACTCTCATCAGAGACAAATCCATGCGTTCTGACGGCCTAGATCTGTGAAATAAGCATGTGACGGCTGTAAAAAGAGTCTGTGGCGTATCAGTGTGTTTGTTGCTGTTTGTTTCTGCTTCATGCAGAGCGGCTTCAGATGTTTCATGTGTGATTGAGTAACTAAAAGAGGCCAAACCAATTCACCAATTCAACTGTCAGCTACAATTATAGTTTTTTAAAGTTTTAGTCATTTTATGTCTGTGCTTTTGCCATTGTATTTTTGTGTTGTTAAAATATTTGTGTGTGTGTGTGTGTGTTGGGACCAGTAAGATGTTTTTTAATGGAGTCTCTTATGCTCATCAAGTCTGTATTTATTTGATCAAGAATACAGAAAAAAAGAAAAATACAGAAAAAAGAATACAGAAAAAACAATAATATTGGTTTCCTATTTTGATATACTTTAAAATATAATTTATTTCTATGACACAGCACTGAATTTACATCAGCCATTTTCCTTCAGAAATCCTTGTAATATGCTGAATTATTATCGATGTTGAAAACAGTTTTTGCTGCTTCATATTTTTTTTGGAACCTGTCACACATTTTTCAGAATTCTTTGATGAATAAAAAGTTAAAAAAGAACAGCAACAGCATTTATTCAAAAAAGATTTTCTAACAATACAAGTCTTCACTGTCACTTTTTATCAATTTACCACATCTTTGCTGAATAAAAGTGTTCATTTCTTTCAAAAACAGAAAGAAAAAAAGTACTGACCCCAAACTTTTGAACAGTAGTCTATAATGTGACAAAAGATTTCTATTTTAAATAAATACTGTTCTTTTTTAACGTTTTATTCATCAAAGAATCCTGAAAAATGTATCACAGGTTCCAAAAAAATATTGGTCAGCACAACTGTTTTCAACATTGAAGACTGGAGTAATGATACTGATAATTCTGCTTTGATCACAGGAATAATTTTTAACAGATATTCACATAGAAAACAGCTATTTTACATTGTAATAATATTTCACAATTTTACTGTATTTTTATGAAATAAATGCAGCCTTGGTGAGCAGAAAAAACGTCTTTCAAAAACATTAAAAAAATCTCACTGACCCCAATCGTTTGAGCAGTAGTGTATGCATGTGTTGCCAGTGTATGACAGAAAGTAGCTGACGCTCATCTGGCTGTGTAGCGAGAGTCGGGCAGTAACGTCTCTGCCGCTGGTCTCCGTCCAGACCGGACTCAGATCCAGCGGTCAGCTCTGCGCCAAAGCATCCACAGCATCTCACTAATGTTGTAATCTCTGCTTTGGTCTTGGCTTCTAGCTAACGAAAAATACACAGGAGACTCTCACTTCCAAGAATCGGTCAGATCCAGTGTTCATTGAACACACTGGAAAGAAAATTGGTGTAAATGTGTATAATAGTATGCTGTAACCATTTATGCAGCAATACGATTGAAACGTTTCAACAACGATCAAAAACAAGCAAAAAACTATTGCAAAATTGCTCATTTGTAGCATTCAAGCATGCATACAAAATCGTAGAAAGGACAAGTTAAGCAATCAAAGACTGTGTTATAAATAATTGTGAATGCGTCTCTTTGTGCCGTTTCATTGATGCGCTTTGTTTCGGGGCGTGTGCTGATCAACAACACGGTACCAGCGTGCCACAGATGGCCGAAAGGCTTTTACTCCAGCGCAGAGAGACTTTTCACCCTGAGGTCAGATGTGAGGCACAGTGTTTTCTTGGCAGGACATGAAGCGCTCCAGAGGCCTCAGAAACAACAGCTGTGGAGCGAGTCTGTTCGCTCATCTGCGTCAGAGGCCCGGCCAGACGTTTGAAGTTCCCCAGGCCTGTAAATCACAGAACATCTCCTGGACTTGTCCAAAGCTCCCTTCCGCTGATCTCAGCTACGGCCCACTGGAATACAGACGACCTGATCGACTATTTCAGCTCATTCATTACCGCTCTTATCTGCTTCCTCTGTAAGTGTAACATGCTGATGTTTATCTGCTGGAGAAAATTAGACGATTCCATCAAACCCACCGCAGAACGAGTTACAGGCCAAACACTTCTGGTGTTCAGATTCATGAGGAATTCTCATTTCATTCTCATTCATTTACTCGCACTGTCTTGTTTTAGCACTAAAATTTAGTAAAATAATTGCAAAAATGAGGCAATAGTGCAAATGACAGGTCATAGTTATGAGATAAAGGGCTCTATCATACACCCGGTGCAATGCGGCGCCAGGCGCGGCGCAAGTGTTTTTTGCTAGTTTCAGCCCAACGCAGTTATCATTTTCACATCCTGCACCACGTTGTTTAAATAGCAAATGCATTTGCGCCCATCTGTTCGCTCATGGGCGTTTAGGTCTGAAAACGAGGTGTGTTGACGCATTGCTATTTTGAGGCAACTGAAATAGACTACGCAATTGACCAACTAAAACCTGGTCTAAAATGGCGCAGTATTTTTTTGTTATTTAAAGAGCACGTAGTAATATGCGCCTATAGTCGTGTCCACAACGCGCATATTTGTGGATTGTGCTTATTAACTTACTAAGATACTAAGTGATAGCTATGAGATACAAAAACTGAACTTACAAAGATGCTAAATGATAAATGAGATAGTCAAAATTACTCCAATTATTTTTAAATTTAAATTTAAAGTTGAAATGATGATTTAAAAAGTCATAAATTATGAGATACTAAGTCATAATTATGAGATAAAAGGTAGAAATTATGACATAAAATGCCAAACATACTAAGACACTAATTGATAACTGAGATAAAAAGTCAAAATTATGTCAATTATGAGATAAAAATTTTTAAATGATATAAAAAGTCATAAATATGACAGGTCAAAATTATGAGATACTAAGTTATAATTATGAGATAAAAAATAGAAATTATGAAAAAATGTACTGAGTCACTAATTGATAACTATGAGATAAAAAGGTCAAAATTATGTCATAATTATGAGATAGAAATTTGAAACTATAATATGAAAAATCAATAATATGACAGGTCAAATATGATACTACATGATACTAAATCATAATTATGAGGTAAAAATCTAAATTATGACAAAAAGCTGAGATTAAGGTACTAAGTCACAACTGTGATATCCAACTCAAAATTATGTTAAACTTATGAGATAAAAAGTTGAAAATATCATATAAAATGTCATAAATATGACAGGTCAAAATATGAGATACTAAGTCATAATTATGAGATTATGAGATAAAATCATGATATAAAACCTGAAATTACCACGACACTAACAACTATGAGATACAAAAACAAATTTATGACAACTAAATAATGAGTTAAAAAGTCAAAATTATGACAAAAAGCTGAGATTACTAAGATATTAAGTCATAACTATGAGATCCAAAGACATGAAATAAAAAGCTGAAAGGAAACAGCTACAAGATATTAAGACATAATTATGAGATAATTATGACATCAATATTAAGACAAACACTCAAACTTAAGACACTAAGTGATAACTATGAGATACAAAGTCAACATTATGACATACTAAATCATAATTATGACTGTTTACTAAAGGAATTGTGAAAATAAGACAAAGGAACAAATGTACTCAAAAAGTACATTTTGTGCTGATCCCAATTTGCATGCCGCAATTATTTCAGTCAAAATGTCACACTAGTTAGTCAAAAACTACCTGATTTTCAGCTAATGTTTAACTGTATACTGTATTCCAAACCAGATTTCAGTGTGCTTTGAAACTATATGGAAGAGAAAATCAAGTGAATCCAGAGTGGTTTATGTTAACTTGATTTTAATTTTCACATATTTTTCTAAATATATTTGGCTGTTATAGAGCTACTAAACAACTAACCAACTTAAAGCCCTACAGTACAAGGCCATCTCTCTAAATCCTGAAACATCCAGAGGGCCTCTTTCAAACCTCTAGCAGATGTTGGGGCGTCTTTATGAGCAGCCCCTCCTCAACCTGGGACTGCAAATGTGCCTCTCACTTGAACCTCAGCAGCACCTCTCAAACAGCTTTTACGGGCCGCTCTTAAATGGAGCTGCAGATTTGGAACACTTTCTCAGAGCTTCAGTGTGGTTTGTGTATAATATTTAAAGGTTAGTATGAACACAAGACACAGAGTTCAGTGAGATGGTGTGGTTCAAATTTAGTAAATCCAGCTTAGTTATTCTAGAACGTCAAACAACTACAATGATCTGGTCATTCTGAGGGGTTTTTTTTCTCTTTTTTTTCTTTTTGATGGTGGATATTTGCAGTCATGAAGAGTTGTATATTAAAGTATTTAAGGCCAAAATAAACATGTTACTGGGTGTAATTACTTAAAATCACAATGGCTTCTTCTCTATGCATGGAAACCAATTCTCGACCACATAAGAAAGTCATGCTTTGGTAAATGACATAAAATGTCATAATTATGGGACAAAAAAGTAGCCATGAAGAAAAAGTCATAACTATGTCATTAAAAGTTGAAAAAAAATGATACTAAGTCATAATTATGACACAAAGTCAAAATTATGAGATAAGTCATAGACCTAAATGTGACATAAAAAAGTCAAAATTATAAGAAAAGTCATAATTATCTCATATGCATGTCAGAATTTTGACTTCTCATTTTTATGATTTAAAATTTTTTATCCCATAATTATGACTTAGTATGTCATAATATATGACATCTATGACATACTATCTTCATGACATACCAAGTCATAATTATGAGATAAAAAAATAAATTATAATATAAAAGTGATAAAAAAGTCAAAATGATGACATACTAAGTCATAATTAAAAGTAAAAAAAAAAATAAAATAAAAAAGAAATGTTGGGGGAAAGGTCATAACTGACATTAAAAGTTGAAGAAATTAAATACTAAGTCATAATTATGAGTCAAAATTATGAAACACGTCATAATTATGATAAAATTCATCATCTCATAATTATATATTATGACTTTTTCTATCTTAATTTCCACTTTTTTAAATTAAAATTAGTTAATCTAATTAAAATTATGAGATACTAAGTCATAATGAGATTGAGATAAAATCATGATATAAAACCTGAACTTACCAAGACACTAACAACTATGAGATACAAAGACAAATTTATGACAAACTAAATAATAATGAGTTAAAAAGTCAAAATTACGGCATAAAAAACTGAGATTACTAAAATACTAAGTCATAACTATGAGATCCAAAGATATGAGATAAAAAGTTAAAAGGTAACAACTACAAGGTACTCAACTACTAATGACTGCTGTGAGAGTGTGGAGTTGAGAAATTGTGGCACTTTAATCATAAAATCCAAGCGCAAATTAAAAGCGCTTTAAGAGCTTGACCCGTGTCCTCTCCGGAGAGCGTCTCACACACGAGTGTTATCTCAGCAGACCGCTCATCTCTTTAGCACACTCTGCGCACGCTTCTCCCGGCCGGGCTGGCAGACCGCAGGAATGGGCTCACATCCAACATGTGAAGTTCCTCACGGCCGTGACATCGGCCAGGGGTCACCGGCAGGTCAACTCCTAAAAATACCGCCCTGCTCCACCGCGGGAAGTGAAGGCGCCTGGAGACGGGACGCATCGAATGGAACGGAGCCAACGGAGCGCTGGTGTTAACAGCTCACGGACGGATCAACACAATGAAACGTGCCGCAGGAATATAAACAGAGCGTGAGGAAGAGACTGTGCGTGGATGTGTATATACACCTCATTGTTGCCGTAGCTTCCTGATATTATAAAGGTGAAGGTTCATCTTGTCCATCACCTATTTATGCAGATAAATAAAATAAAATAAATAAATAAAACATTATAAAACATTATATCTCCAAAGAACCCTAACATGTCATCTAAGTAAAAAGAGTAATTGCTGAATTTGTTAAGTTTTAGAGGGGGTGTACTCATTTATGCTGTGCACTGTATTTATGTATATATATATATATATATATATATATATATATATATATATAAATTCTACAAATAAAATAATAAATAATAATATAAATAAAATGATATAAAATAAGAATCTGACATTTGAGCACAATATATTTACATTATATATTTAAGTGTCAATATACATATAAATTATTAAATACATGAAATATATATGTAAATACACATTTATTTATACTTTTACATATATACATACTAGTGCTGTCAATCAATTAAAAAATGTAATCACATTAATCACAGTCATGGACTGTGATTAATCCTGATTAATCACTCATTTTAAATACTAGGATTTACCTGTAAATGTGCTGAAATAAAGAAATGCATGACAAACTAGTTTATGGAAACAGAATCTTTCACACCTCCGCCAGGTATGAGACATAATCCTTATTATTCTTTTATCATTATTCATTTGTTTTTATTCAGCCATTATCCGCCTTTAAACTGGCAATAAAACGTTTACCAAGCCACATCGCTTCAATCCCAGTATACATTTACCCAACTATTTACCCAACTATTATCAAAAGTATTTCTAAATAAACACAACAAAACATTTTCTTGCGACCTTACATGAATTTTTATGACAAAATGCATTATGAAGAAGAATTGGACCTGTTCTGCAGCCGCATTAGAGCTAATATTAGCATCATGCTTCATTAGACAATTTATGAGATTAATAGTACACTTTTACTCAGCGCTCACTTCAAACCAGCATCGAGTGTTTGTAATAACTTCCTTTTACGATCACATGTGGAATTTGGTCGTTTACTGTTGTTAAAATATGTTATTTATAGCCTTTTATATCGCTGCACAAATTAGCATTTCAGATGTACACATTCATCTCAAGAAAATCACATACAAACCATATCCTATCATAATCGTGTGTTTATTATCTTATATAATCTATAGTGGCTGTTGTCATGTTTATTTCTGCTGTGTAAAAGCCTCAACATGTGCTCTGCTGAAACTCACGTTGTTTGTGATGTTTACAGCCGGCTCTCTGTTCTTAAGTTGCCAGGGATACATTCCAACTATAATACACATTAGTAAAAGGATCTATTTTAATTTTTATTTGTCTATATACACATTATTTGGGTGGCCGCGGTACATTATAAAAGAGCCCGAAAAAAACGCAACTCACGGCTCTTTAATTTTTCCCGCGACTGCATTTTCAAAATAGCCCAATTGTGCGGGAAAATCGTGACCCTGGTAACACTGGTTCGCTGTACCCTCATCACACAATGATAGATAACCTTCCACACTGTGATGACAGCAAGAAGTTGGTGTCAAACCAGGGGCATTGCTAGACTTAAAGCTCTACTGGGACACAGGCCCCCATTACTTTTTCTATCACTTTTTTCTTGAAAGTCTGCTGTGTGCAAGAAGTGTGCAACACAATGCACTGTACAAACTTTTGTTGCTTAAACTACTATTCTTACAGTGCAACAATACTGAGGAGGGTAAACATGTATATATTTAAAACTATTGAAGTATCTTTAACATACTTAATATGAACATTTACATTGTTTAAGGCATAAATAGCATACACTGTATGGAAATAATAAAAGCAGAGAGTTTTTTTCTTGCACATCTGCATTCTTCTACTTTACACAATGATAATAATGAACAATTACATCTTTTCAAGAATTAAAATTACAATATTTCAAGAAACCAGTCATTTTATGGCTGCAACTAAAATAAAGAGCATATTTAATCTAGAAAACAAAACAAAACAAAGGTATTCCCCGGTTTCCCAGCAAAGTCCAAACAAGTTTGGTTCATTTTTGGACCATTAAACTGTACTGCCTATAGTAGCACACAGTTATCTCAGCCATAGTTACTTACTGCCAACTTTTTATGTAATGTCCTAAACTAGAGCTCAAGAATTAAATATTAATTTCATATCTGAAAGTACAGAACAAATAAATGTTTTTCTCAGCAACAATGCAATTCTACAGACTTGACAGGTTTTCCTGAGACTTTTTCCTCTAATGTCTCTAATTTCCCTGCTTCGCACAAAAAATTCTGATGTCCATCTACAGGAGCCAATAATGATCAAGTCAAAATAAGATGATCGATCATCGATATTATTTAGAGACTTACTTTAGTTTGGTCATGTTTTCATAGCCTACCTCATTCGTGTGTCGTCACCATGCACCATGCTGCGTGCTGCAGTTGTTGCAAGGAAACACAGACGCACAGACATGGATTTCTGCGCACAAGGATGGCCCGAGTTTGTGTTTTTGGTTAAAGTGCGTGACTGCGTCGCTTTTACAAGCATGAATTACATTACTACGTTGCATGTAGACCAGGTTTTTTGCCGCGATTATCAATGTAAAGGAATACACTGACAAATAAAGTAAATATAAATATATAAATTATACTGGGGCACAGCAGATTTATACTGGAGCACATGCCCCAGTAAAAGGGGTCTAGCGACGCCCCTGGGTCAAACCTTATCAAACAATTAATTTGCGTTAAAAATATATTAACGCGTTAAAAAGTTTAGATTAATCGCATGCGTTAACATTGACAGCCCTAATACATACATATATTTTTATATTTAATTAATTATATATTATATAATGTTAATTTTTATTATATATTATTATTATATTATTATTACATTATTTTATTAAATTAAATTATATTGTTATATTATTTGTATTATTTATATATTATTAAATAAATAATTGTTATTATTATTATTTCTTTATCTATACTTTTTTCTTTTTTTTTTTTTACTGTTGAATAATTTATATGATTATATTATTTATCTGATGATTCTGAAAATAAAATGCAAAATATGCAAACTGCACACTTCACCTGAAGACATTATAAGACACCACTGGGTAGAGCTGGCACAAAAACAATGAGCTCAAGTGATATGAAGTGACGTTTGAGGAGAAACAGGAAAACTGAGCACTTCCCAAGCATGTAAAGCGGAGGAATGAGAACGGGGTGAAAAGTTCAGATGTGCTGATACAGTGATACAGATACGATCAGCCAGACCCATATCAACATACAGGAGAGGTCCTGCAATACAAGAGCTGGAGAAATCCTGAAAAACACCTCCACGCACCTGCAAACTGGAAAAGGTCAAGTTTACTGCACATCTCGGCTTTCCAAGCGCCTCTGAAACAAAAATTTCCATTTTCCATTTTCCTCTTTCCTCTAATGCAGCATTTCTCAAAGTGTGGGGTGCGACAAACGGGAGGAAATTTGGTCATTTTTGTTCCAGTCTCTATTAATTCCTTTATTTATTGACCATACACTCAAAACAAAACAATGACACTTTTAAATACAAGCCATACTTAAAACAACATCAGACTGCGAAGAAAATGTCACATGGAACCATAGTAGCCTACGAGAAAGATTTAACGTCGGAATGTTAATTGAAGCGGAACAAAAACTTGGTAACACTTTACAATAAGGTTCATTAGTTAACATTAGTTAACTACATTAGTTAACAAACTAAGATTGAACAATACTTCTACAGCATTTATTAATCTTAGTTAATGTTAATTTCAGCATTTACTAATGCATTATTAAAATCACAAGTTGTGCTTGTTAACATTAGTTAATGCACTATAAACTACCATGAATAAACAATGAACGACTGTATTTTTATTAACTAACATTAACAAAGATGAATAAATAGTGTAATAAATGTGTTGATCATTGTTCGTTCATGTTAGTTAATACATTAACTAATGTTAACAAATGACACCTTTTTGTAAAGTGTTACCAAAAACTTTAATGTGGACATATACACACGCACACATTATATATTATATATATATATACACGCAATAATAAAAAATATTATTATATTATATAATATAATAATATAATAGTATATGCTATTTTATATATATTTATTTATTTATTTATAGATTTAATGTAAAAGTTAGTAAATAAGATGAATAAGATTGAATAAGATCATTCATTTCTTGTCAGTTTTGTTTGTTTTCTTTTTGCATGCAGTTTGCAAAGTGACAAAATGAAGCAAAGCACAGCTAATCTACACTTTTATTTTTTTCCATTTCTGAATTTGATGTTATCAAAGGCAAAATGCAAACACAATTGCATTATTATTATTATTATTAACTTTTGAACAGTCTTGCATTTCATGCAAAGTGATAATATAATTGCACTTTTATTTTCTCTATTTGAAAGTTCCTAATGCTGTTATTTGATGTTATGTTTGTAAAATGTGATGTAATAAAATAAATTTTAATACATTTTAACAGTTAAACTTAAGTCTAGCTTATTACCATTTTGTTGGGGCGTTTGGGGACAGAGTTTGAGAAACACCGCTCTAATGCCTAAAAACCAGCCCAACATCAAAGATCAAGTGTAGCGTGAACAAAACGCTCGCCACGTTCCTCCAGAGCAGCCCGAGTATTAAATATCCGTCTGAATCACTAATGCAGGACAGGTCTGATGTTTATTTAAGAGGAATCTGCAGGTCAACGGTGCGTGAAACAGCAGACAGACGTTTGAAGTCACGCTGGAGGAAGCAACCGAGAGAAAAGAGATTGCTTTCAGGAAGAAAACGAAACAGAGGCGTCTTTCAGGCGTTCAAACCCTCATCCAGTCCTCGTCTCATGATGAGATCCTGGCTTTTCTTCACAAAAGAGCCTGTGGCTGTTCTGAGAACCACAACATAACCAACTCCAGGCTCTAACTTACTCATTTCACAAAGTAGTTAGCTACACTACAAGCTATTAATATACATATATATATATATATGTAAAAATATAAGTAAAAAAGAAAACATAAATAAGTATATACACATTATTATATATTATATTTATATAATATATTTATAAATATTTATATTTTTGTGCTCTTTTAATACAACCCCAAATCAGAAAGAGTTGGGACAGTATGGAAAACGCAAATAAAAAAAGAAAGTAGTGATTTCTAAATTTACTTTGACTTGTATTTCATTGCAGACAATATGAACACAAAATATTTCATGTTTTGTTTGATCAACTTCATGTAATTTGTAAATATACATCCTTTCCTGTCATTCAGACCTGCAACACATTCCAAAAAAAGTTGGGACAGTAAAGCATATACCACTTTGTAATGTTGCCATTCCTTTTCACAACACTTAAAAGACGTTTAGGGACTGAAGACACCAAGTGATGAAGTGTTTCAGGTGTAATTTTGTCCCATTCTTCCTGCAAACAAGTCTTAAAGTGGGCAACAGTACGGGGTCTTCGTTTTGAAGCGCAAAATGCGCCACACATTCTCTATTGGAGACAGGTCGGGACTGCAGGCAGGCCAGTCAAGTACCCGTACCCTCTTCCTCCGTAGCCAGGACTTTGTAATGTGTGCAGAATGTGGTTTTGCATTGTCTTGTTGAAATATGAATGGACGTCCCTGGAAAAGATGTCTTCTTGAAGGCAACATATTGTGCTCCAAAATCTCTGTACTTTTCAGCATTAATGGTGCCATCACAGAGGTGCAAGTTACCTTTGCCAAGGGCACTGACACAACCCCATACCATAACAGACCCTGGCTTTTGGACTTGTTGCTGGTAACAGTCTGGATGATCCTTTTCTTCTTTGGTCCGGAGCACACGGCGTCCATTCCTCCCAAAAAACACCTGAAATACTGATTCATCTGACCACAGTACACGTTTCCACTGTGTGATGGTCCATCCCAGATGCCTCCGAGCCCAGAGAAGTCGACGGCGCTTCTGGCCACTGTTAACATAGGGCTTCCTTTTGGCACAATACAGTTTTAACTGGCATTTGTGGATGTAACTACGTATTGTGGTACTTGACAAAGGTTTGCCAAAGTAGTCCTGAATGCATGTGGTGATATCGCTCATAGATGAATGATGATTCTTGATGCAGTGCCGCCTGAGGGATCGGAGATCACGGTTGTTCAGCTTAGGCTTGCGCCCTTGTCCTTTACACACTGAAATTCCTCCAGATTCCTTGAATCTTTTAATTATGTTATGCACTGTTGAAGGTGAAATATCCAAATCTCTTCCTATCTTTCTTTGAGGAACATTGTTTTTAAACATTTCAATAATTTTCTCACGTATTTGTTGGCAAACTGGCGATCCTCGGCCCATCTTTGCTCCTAAAGGACTAGACCTTTCTTGGATGCTGCTTTTTGTACCAAATCATAATAACAATCACCTGTTGACATCACCTGTTTCAAATCACATCATTATTTAACCAATTTACCTCATTACTAGCCCTAAATTGCTCCTGTCCCAACTTTTTTTGGAATGTGTTGCAGGTCTGAATGACAGGAAAGGATGTATATTTACAAATGACATGAAGTTGACCAAACAAAACATGAAATATTTTGTGTTCATATTGTCTGCAATGAAATACAAGTCAAAGTAAATTTAGAAATCACTACTTTCTTTTTTTATTTGCGTTTTCCATACTGTCCCAACTTTTTCTGATTTGGGGTTGTAACATTTAATTATATAAATTTGTATTTATAATTATATTATTTATATATTTACACAAATTTAATTACAAATAAATATAAATTAATCATGTCAATATATATTTATATATATATATGATGTAAATATATGTATTTGTTTTTATTATTATATTTATATAAATAAATTTATGTATATATATATTGTATATATATGAAGAGTTTGGTTCCAAAACGCTATAAATCCATTTTGATTAATTTGAGTAAAAATGTGTTTTCTTTACCAAGAAAGTGGCAAGATGAAAACCAATATTTTCTGTTTCAAACTTTGACATAGCATCTTTAGGTTATACTAACATTAAAAATTCAAATCCAGATTTTGATTTTCACAGATTTATTATAAAATTGTATTATTTTTTTCCCCAAAATGCAATAAATACATGATACATTTTTCTTTTTCTTTTCTTTTTTCAAAATGCAATAAATCCATTGAATCAATATGAAAGTTATTTTTCATATTGAAACTGTTGAAAATACACAACATAGTAAGTTGATCCACATATGACAGCCCCTGAACTTGGTCATAATCTTATATACAGGCACTGGACTAAAAATACATTCATCAGTCATCGCTCCCAAAATGAATTCAACGGGTCATCTTGTTTGCTATGAATTAATTACAACAATAAAAGAAAATTTCATCATGAACAAGAACATGAACAACTATATCACATTAGACCACAGAAATTCCAAAATGACATTTCCCTTACATTCAACTTCCAAAAGTGCATTCATCTTTAATGTTACATTCATTTAGTTGACTAGTGCTATATGCTGTATTAACACAAACATAAATGGCATTAATAAAAACACTAACACTGACAATCTACGCAATATCGCGTTCATAATCAAATGCGATTCATCTGCGATTATGATTGTGATATTGTGTAGCTTGTCAGTGATCTGCGGCTCTGTGTATTAAATGCCGCTCCATCTGAAAGCACGTGATGGAGATTTACCGGTACTACTAATCACAGAACC